>CM020033.1:15216594-15461594 GCA_009769605.1 Bucorvus abyssinicus
ACATCATTACATCACTGATATAGTACTGCAAAGTAAAATTCACTGCTTAGAGAATTTTTGCAATTGCTATTAATAATTTTTTAAAAAGTATACAATAGTATTTTACTGTGATTATGTATAATAGTGCTTTTGCTCATTTCCCTTTTTTTTTTTCAGGAGTGGAATCCATGTGAAAGAGCAGTAAAAAATATTTTAAATTATTGCAAATGTCAAGGAAAATCTACCAATTAGAGGCTCATAAATCATTCAGTGGAGTTTTTTAAGTTTAATAGAGGCAATAGTACAGGCAGACTGATGCATTGTCTTTGAGATCCAGTAGGGTTATGTGTAGGTGTTTGGTTTAGAAACAGAATTGAGGAGTGAAAATCTCTCTCTTTTTGCATTTTCCCCTCCCCTATAAAATTCCAAATTAATGTGAAATACAGCGTACGGATAGTGTTAACACGTCTCATTGCTAAAGTGGGATAGGAATTGCAGTATTTTCTATCTTTCTCTTTTTAAAAAATAGACATTTTTCTTCTCTGGCAGAATTTTACTTTGTACTCTCCTTTAAATTGCACTGTAGCCCATTAAAGGCACTTTCAATGCTTCCAGTTTAATCAAAGCAGAGCACTATGTAAGCAGCTGACTGTACTTCTTGAGTATGAATCATGAATGATGATTTTTAGTTTGCTGAGGCTGACTATTACTTCGTTGCAAACAACTGATCTTTATGTTGCAGGATATTCACACCGTATGTTTAAACAGCATATGTATTTGCAGTCATATATTAATAGAAGTGTAAATATTTTTAAGACATTCACCTGAAAGGGAAAATAATGCAATTAGATGTTTTTTTCTGTCATCTACTAATTCCTGTTTTTGTTAGCCGTAAAATAGCTGCTGTAAAGGTCTGTATAGGACTCTGTTTCGTGAAGTGAGAAGGCAACCAAGCTGTCCATAAGTAGTGCCAATTATTTGCATTAAACATAAAATATACTTCACGAGTACTACAAAGGTAGTTTACTAATAAGAAAACTTGTTGTGAAGTCATACAGTGTACTAGTAAAAGCAGTTCTTTGATCAAAACACCATTTAAGTTAGAAGAAAATTGTTCCAATTCGCTTGGTGAGATGACTAGAGCAAATTATAAGATGGGCAAGATTTTTGTTCTTAAAAACGAGAGGAGCTTTTTTCTTTCATATTATACACATATGATTTTTGTGACTTTTTTTATTATGTACCTAAAAAGGGCAAAGAATGAATCTCGGAGATTCTTGATGAGGTATTTTAACAGTATGTATGTCTCAAATGTAGTTTGTGGGCAATCACTCTAACACAAAGATGTAATTGCAGTTAGTTTAAATACAGCCTGTAAATTAAATGGTAGATGAAGCCGGTTTGCTCTTCGATTTGCATGGATGTGCCTTCAAGGATGTTATCTTCACAGTGAGGCTTTCACCTGTGGGTTTTTATTATTTTTTTCTATTCAAATGAGGGACCAAATAGGCTTCCTACTAGATAAATGTGCGTTCACAGTTTTTATTCAAAATCCTGTGACTTGTATATTACATATTCTTAAAAATATTCTGCTTAAGCTTTCCCTGCGTTGCATTCTTCAAGAGGGCTTTTAGTAGTTCGTGTTACAGGTACTCAGTTTGTAGCATTTCGCATAGCTTCTATAGGCAGTCTTGAAGTTCGTTTCTCTTACTTGGATGCAGATGAAAAGATTTAATTGAAATAATGGATTTGAATTGTGAAATTACTGTGCTTGAGAAAGGGATATACCCCTTTAAAGGCATTAGCATAAAGATAGCGCATTTGTTTATTATGTTTCAAAATCAGCTGCTAGTATCTCTGCCACAGGTAACAATTGACTTTTCAGGCTTCAAGTTAATAGCCTTGTCTCTTGCTTGTAGGGATCAATATTAGTATTAATTAATCACCATTATCAGCCCTAGGATCTGGTTCTATTTGTTGTTACATCAGCAAAATATCAATATAGAAAGTGGACTCTCTGATCGTCATGGCAACTTCATCTCTTGGGTCAAAGAAAGTTTATCTTATCTGTGCATGGAGAGTGGCAAACTGTTTAGGGATCTAGTTTGAACTCTAAGAACATTGATTTAGTTTTTGTTTGTGAATAGAGGCTGAATTCCAATCACAGGGGATAGGTAAGTTTTAAATATTAATGCCCACAGGCTTGTCTGAGGGGGTGTCATTACCATTACTGTTGGATTGTCTTTTTTTGATGACAGTGGTGGAGGAGAATTGTGTAGTCAGGATTATTTACAGTTTAGTAATTTGTGCGTTGGGCTAACAGGTTTTGAAGTGTGGAAATTCTATAGCATTTATTACTTCTTCCATGCAATGTATGGTTAGGATTTCTTCCACTTAGATAAAGATAAGTATAGAATTTGCACAGAAACATAGAATATAAATCAGTAAAAGGAACAGATTTTATTATGCATTCTCCCTTAAGAGATTTTTTTAAAAACATGACTGAGAAGTCTAGAGGAATAATATCAGTATTCCATTCACTCTGGAATTAATAGCAAATAGACGGAAACTGAATGCTACAGTCTGGTTACAGTTGTTTTTGAGTTTTGAAAGTTGGTACAATTATGAGTTTGTGATAATAAAAGACTGATAATGCTCTTTTATCATGTTGCAACTCCCTTTTTTCTATCTTATTAAGTGCTTCTTCAATGTCCTCATCTTAGACAATGCACCTGATACTTCTTAGTATATATAGTCATAGTGTGATTAAATCTTGTTCTGAGAGTTTTAAAGACAATTACAGGCACAAGTTTTGCTTTAAGAAACAAGTGCGCTGTCTCTACCTGGTTTTTTGTTAATGTATTTGTGTATTCATTTGTTTGATAGTTCCTTAGGACACGCTATATTTGGGATGTACGTTAAATCAATATGCTTGTTTCCTAGTCATTGGCTAGATAGTGGGTTGGTTGGTTGGTTTTTTCATTCCGAGGGTGTGAAGTAACAAAAAGTCTGTGTGTCTTACTGATGCAGATAAATACTGTTTTGGGAAATCCCAAATGTAGTGAGAGCAATTTGATACATTTGCAAAATTGAAGAAGAGTTTCTGTAAAAAATGCAAAACTCCCAAACAAACAAAATCCAAACGCCTGCATAAAGCTTACACTACAGAAGGAATCACTTCTCGGTATTGACATTTCTCATTGATTATTCAGTTTTATCTAATGCTTGGAAAGGGTAATGCCATCATGAGTTGGTAGCAGATGCAGGCACTTGTCACAGCAGATTTTTCTTTTTTAAAAAAGAAAAAGGGATTTAGTTTGATGTAGATGTATACAATCTTCGGTTATATTTTAATAGCTTCTGGTACTGTTTCTGTAATCGTAACCATGAAAAGAGTTTGTGTAAGTTAAAAATACTGTAGTAAACAAAAAAAGTTCCTGTCTTCCTATTACAGATGTTGAATAATTCTTGTCCTTGTTATTTTCCATCTATCTTCCCACTTTTCATATGTCCCGTATTTCCTGTGTTGAGGAAGGGTGTTACGTAACATTGTCATCCTTTGTAAATGCTAATATTTTTTTAATATTTTGAAGAATTAGCTAGGATTTTAAAATGTTTAAGAAGTGAGATGGTGGTTTTTATTAGTAATCCTCAGAAACCTTTTATATTTAGAGCTATTTTGGTGCAAGGCTTATTTGTCTACTTGATCTCTATGTATATTCATGCAATTTCTTAACTGCAAATGTGTAAATAAAACTAGAGTGTGACCATGAGCTTTTTGAGTGCTACGGTATTGTTTCATAGAACTTTTATAGTCAAGTCTTCTTCAATTACAATAGGTTTACAAAGTGAATGCAATTTAATAACAGACTATCAAAAATAACAGTGCTTTGGTAGTTAGTGAGTTACTTGGACGTCTCTTTATAAACTCATCTCATACATTACTCTTTGCACTCACACAAATGAGTTAGAATGATGTTGCTTTATTCTTCCAGACCTCTAGACTTGAAGCTGCCAGTCTGTGATTAGCTGATATAACTGCATGTCACATGCTGTTTTTACTGTACTCGGTCTTCTTACCTTAGATTCAGTATAGCAGAGGACAATAAAAATCTTCTTGAATCCAGATGCTTCTCCATTCTTCCTTTCCAGATAATAAAGCATTAATACTAACTGCAGTAAAATACTACAACATTTTCCATGTTACTGGGTTTCCTGTGTTTGTAACGCTTTTTTTGAAGATGTGAAAATATTAAGGAACACGCTCTAACTTCATTCATAGAAAGAGTCCTGTTGATGATAATACTTAAAATGAATGTACAAATGTTTTTAGGATAAGAGCTTAAAAATACACACAACTACAAATGGTATGTAACAGTTCGGTGTACATAAACTTAATAGAATAGAGTAGCGACTAGGTTTAAAAGAAGTGTTTTCATTATGTTCTAAGGAATTGCACGGTTCGAGTTTTGCCTCCTGTGCCATACATGTTCCTTTTCATATTGTCTATGAGAAGTAAAAGTCCGCGTATTTTTGTGGCAAAAATGATACAGAAAAATGTAATTACTTTTTAAACACATTTACAATTATTATTGAAAAGTGATTTTTAATGTGAACAGAATGAATTATACTGCAAAATAATAAATTCCTCATAGACCCAAATATGGTAATTTTTATGTGTCTATTGTAAAGATTTTCTTTGCTGAAATGGAATAATCTTGAAAATGCTTTTTCTGATGATACATGGAGGTGTTATTTTAGGCTGAGAAGAAATTCTGTAGAGGGTGATATTGTTTTTACTTTTGTACTTTCAGCACAAGCTTCAAGGGAAGTGCCGTGTTTTCCTCCTCATCATTAGAACCCTGCTCCTTAATACTTGATTATATTTCTATTATCAAGTGTGAAGGTTAATGTTTAAAAGATATTATGAAATAAATTTGCAAAGACATTGTCAGATCTACTTGAAATTATGCGTGTGTACTATAGATCCTTAGGTGTTGTCTTCATGTTTCAAATTCAGGCTTTATATTAGATGGCAGTAAAGATCCCTTCTCTGAAAAGTTTTGAAGTACAGCAAGGATTTTCATAATACATTTTATGCAGCTTTACGCAAAGAAGATGAACCATCTGTAACTGATACATCAAATTAGGACACAGTTGAGAAACCAGCGAAGACAATGGTAAAATTATCAAAGCTGAAGCTGCAGTAGTTTTTTTGTTTTATAAAAACTGCCCCTACTCACTCCCACCTTCTAATGTGTCAGTGTTCAGATAATAAACATGTATGAGAAGACTTTTGAAAGCTGTGACAGATCATTTTTGAAAGCTTTCAATCAGATTGGTATTTGAGTATTGTACCTGCTAATTGTAGTTCCGTTTCAGAATGGAACGTAGACAAAATGCTCTAGTTTTGTAGGATGCAGAAAAGAAAATCTCTACGTCCATAGAAGTATTGTTGGTTTTGATGGTGTTCATGTCTCAGTAATCCATATTCATATGAACAATGTTGGAGTACAACTGAATGGCACTGTGTATGTGCCATTCAGATGGATTACCTCTGAGAGGCCCTTGGCTTACAGATAACTTAGGTAGTTTCCTTACAAACTGAATTTTTTAGTAAAAATGCGTATACGTTTTTCTGGTTTTTTTAAAAAACAAAACTTGCTTGATAACCATTCCAAGAATGCATCATGGTATTTCAGTGAACACTTAAAAACTTAAACTGAGAAAAATCTCAAATATTTGACAGTTTATCTGGAAAAAATATTAGCTGGTTGCTAAAAATACAAGTGCACTCCTTAACACTGTGCATCTTGGACAAACAGACGCATATTTTGTCATCAAGTTACTTAAGCTTCTGAAGTCAGGGCTACAACTGGGTCAGATGATAAGATGAGCACAACAGAAAAACGAAGAGTGGCTCTGATAAAAACTGATTGATTGATGTCTGGCTTCCCCACCATCACAAGCAGTTGACAGTTAGTTTGGGATCAGATGATTTGGCTTTTGCGATAGAAGATGGGGCCTGGTAGGCAAGTCTGAAGGACAAAAAGGTCGGTTTCTGTATAGCGTCAGGCAGTGCTCAGTTCCCACAAGGTGGGGTTTTGGATTATGTTTTTCTTTAGTTACAAGACTTAACTTTTCATGGTCCATTGAAAGGCCAAGTAATCTGGTCAGTACTAATACAAAAATAAGACTGGAAGTTGTGAGAGAAAGGGATGTAAACAGAGGGAGTATACCTGTTGGGCAAGTGAATTACACAAATAACTAGTTTTTGCTATTGAATTTTCATAATTTAAAGCTTTATGTGATTTATAAACATTCTGATTAAAAAAAAAAAAAGGTTGCCACAATAAATGTGTCACTGCAGCTGCAGTGAGTTTTATTGTATGTATATGTTGAGGGACTGTAATGAAAAGTTGTGCATAAATTAATTTTAGCTTGTGAAATACTGTTGTTTTGTGACTGACCCATTATGTACAAAATAGGCCATTGTACTTCATATACAGAAGTATGTATTTTTTACAAGATTAAAAGCAATTAGTATGGTATACTTAAATATAATTAAAATAAATTTGTTAAGTGTATTTTTGTGAACTGGAGATTATTTACCACTCTATGGCCATACCATGAACAGCTGAGTGTTTGTGGGGTTTTCTGTAGTGGTTTTTTTTTTTTTCCAGAGCACATTTACAATTAGCACTCTCTGTGTCATAGTCACAGAAGGAGAAAAAAATGTGCAAATGGAAATCAAGACATAATAGCTTTTAAATGAAAAAGATTTTCAATGCAGCCGTGAAAATGTGTACAACTGCCACAGAACTGGAATTTGGACAGCTTGGATTTGAATTTAGATTTTTGGACAGTTTGATACTCTCTAGAAATCCTTTATAATGTATTGCTTTTCTGTGAGTTTTAAGGGTCACATCTCCAAAGGACAGTTGGGTCTCAGCTAATGCTGCTGGCTTAATATCAGTAAGATGAATTCTGCAAGGTGCTGTATTGCTGATAGTATAGCTGGAATGCAGTATGAAAGAACCTGTAGTATAACCTGGAGTGTTACCAGTAATAAGTGATCAGTGCAGGTGAACTGGTGGTCATTTGAACAGTGATTAGTTATACTTCAAGAAAGGTTGTTTTCTTAACTGTTTAATCTCTGGGGACCTGTTTCATTTAAGAAATAAATAAATAAACGACTTATTCAAGAAATACATTTTTATCTTGGCTATTTTGTAAACCTCTTTTGAGGTGTGTGTTACAGGCGTGCTTTAAAACACAGAACTCAAGGCTTAGAGATATATGTATAAATGCGAATTTAAGACAAGACTGTGGGAGCGTCTAAGAAGTACTTCTATTTTTATTAATATCATGGTGCATCCCTTCAGCGTCAGAGCTTCGTTGGGTTTTCGTACGTTATGTTGAGCTCTCACAGCATTGCTACAAGTGGTCTGAAATAAGTTGTAAAAGCCCATGTATAATTTGCAGATAGGGTTCAGATTTTCAGGTGCGTTTCTTGAACAAACACGTTGCATCACAGAGTAAGTAGTTCTTTTTTGAATGTCTTGTTCTGGAGTTTTCCAGCTGTAATTTTATACTTAATAAAAATTGAGAAAGCTTTATTAGACTTTTCTTCAAAGTATGATACTTGCATCTGAGCAGGGACGGTAGCCTGCTTTGTTGCCTCTTTGGGAGGTTTCCCCCTCTAGGGTGTACAACTGAGACAGACCCATTTAATTATACAAAGAGGAAAATCAGGGTCGGTGAATCAAAAATGGAAAAAAACAAAGTCACATAGTCAAACTAATCAAGATCAGCAATTCTTATAAATGGAGAGTAACAATCAGCTACTTAGACCAGCTAGACTGTGTAATTTTATGATTAGTCCTGCAGCTCAGGAAATCTCATTTAAGTGGAAGTGTGCTTTGGGCACGTTACGACTGGTCTGATTAACCTGAAGACATTTTCATGTTCTTGGACTGTTGGTTCAGAAGTTTCCACTGTCAAGAAAGAAGGTGAAATTCAGGTATGGAATACTTAACGCTACCAAGTTCTTGCCAAATTTGTTTTTCAACATTCATTGTTATCAAAACATTGTTTTTGAAGGTATGGCCTTTACATTATAAAACAAATGAGAAAGAAGTATTTGGAGTGTTACTCTAGCTATGCTTAAATTGTTTTGAGTCATGAGACTCATCCGTGGCATGGTACACATTACGCTGTGCAAGACGAACCTAAGAGAAGAGTCACACCTAGTTGCACTGATGTACTTGTCTTTGAAACTGAAAACCCACTTTCTTATTCACAGGAAAGTCTTTTGACACAGATTCATGTGGTGCCATCAGGAAAATAATTGCAGTTTTGGCTTGTATTTTATGTTTAACTTGGTTTATGTTTAACAGTTTTATGTTAATCTAGCCCCACATTCTTCCAGCTATTTACTGAAGTGCTGAGCTGTGCAGTGATATGGATTTTGTTTGCAGGGTTGTTAAAAAAAAAAAAAACCATGAAAAAATAACTGGTGGTGACTAATCACATTTATTTTAAAAAAATTTATTTGTTATAAGAAAAATGTTTAAAAATACTTCGCAATCAGCTTGCTAGTCTTTATCCATTTCTTAGTGGACAGATGTTCCTGTTACTAAAAGCACCAAGATGCAGATGGTATTATTTGGCTGCTTTTTAGAGGCTTCACTGTTATTATCTGTGGTGAACTGAAAACTAAACTGATAGATGATTCTTCAATGGCAGTTCATATTTGCAATGAATTATTTGAATAAACATCTTTATAACAGGTCATGTTAGGAAGAAAACTCTAAAATTAGTCACAAATTAAATAGAAAGTTTTGTGTGTCTGCATGTATAGAAGTGTTTTGCCTACTAATTTGAACTTGAGAACTATTTCTAACACTATCTTTTTTAAGAAGCCATTAAAATTATACTTATTTAAATGAACATGTATATATGTACCTCAATACATGTGAGAATTAGTATAGCAGCAGTTAGCAGTTTATTGTAAAATACACTTATTTTGTTTAAAAAAAAAAACAACCATGCTACAGGTAAAGAAAACATGTTACAAGTAAATTCATAAGCAAGTAGTTTGAAATTATGAAGTAATTATTTTTGAATTTTTCAAGTAATCTTGTATTCTCTACCTTAAACAGACCCCTTGAAACACGCAAACTCTGCAAATATTACCTCCATTTCAGTAATAGAAAAATGAAAGCTTAAGTTTTAGGTTTTCCACTGTGGTCTATACTTTTCAGTCCATAGGGTTTTGTTTGGTGTTTTTTCGTTTGCCCCCTTTTTTTTTTTTTTTTTTTTTTTTTTTACTTACTGATGCCTGATGTTAAGAGATTCTCAACACCTACAGCTCTTGCTAAAATCAGTTAATAATATGCCATAACTAGTGCTGTTAGGAGTAGCATCCAGATCTTCATGCCCATTTCTGTCGTTAAGCTATAGTATTAACCTCCTTTTACTGGAAATATCCATGTGTGTTTAATATAAATGCATTATATACCTTGGATTTTAATGGGTGTTAAAATAGCCAAGTGTAGCTCTTAGAAGATTTTCCTTTCTGTCTTCCAAAAGACCTGCAGAAATACTTCATTTCAGATTAAAATCTTACTTTTTAGCAAGATCATAAATAGGGGGAGCTACAGTGGAACCTCTGAACTCGAAGCGTATGCCGTGCCTGTTTTATTAAGCTGCTGCTAATGGTGTAAAGTTTTGTCTTGGAAATAGGTTTTGTGTCTTAGATTTTACTTTTACACAATTATAGGCACAATCATACACAGTTTATCTCCCCTAGGTTGGTATCTGAAGTTCTTAAATTTTGAACTGCTGTGCCAAGACCAGTTCTTCTGTCATATGTATCAGATGTTTTACATTCTGAGTGATTTTAAGATGCCAGTCATTTTTATATAGACTATTA
Source organism: Bucorvus abyssinicus (assembly GCA_009769605.1). Classification (NCBI taxonomy): domain Eukaryota; kingdom Metazoa; phylum Chordata; class Aves; order Bucerotiformes; family Bucorvidae; genus Bucorvus; species Bucorvus abyssinicus. Next base: position 15,226,511 of record CM020033.1, read on the forward strand.
TGCCCAGACAAGTTTGTCTTAAAAAACCCCAAAACCAAAAACCCAAACAAAACCAAAATTCAATAAAGGCCAATGCTAAGTCTGGTGTTTCTTTTGCACCTTAAGGATGGTGCATCTTCAATGTCTGCCTAATTACTTGCTTTATATAGCTCATTTGTACTATACCAGAATGTATAACAGTATAACATTACAAAGAAAACATGCATATTATGGAAAACTGGACTGCATTCATAAAGATCGTGAATCATTTTGCTAATAGAAGTGATATAAAACAAGCCTGTAAATGAAGGACTTTGAATTTCTGTAAATTAGCTTTATAAGGAATGGACACAGAGATGAAATAAAATTGGCAGGGGAAGAAAGTTTTGCGTGGAAGTGAGTGATGATGTTTGTTCTCAGTCTTTTGAAAAACAATATAAGATTCAGTGAAAATAAAATTTATTTATGGGAATTTAGCTATCACACAATACTTAGTTTAGTTCTGATTGAATTATTCGTAGAACAATATTTTGCCCGTATGCGGTCATCTCCTTTTCTTCCATTGTTTTTACGTTTTGCAAAAAAAGCCCTGGTTTTTATGCTTTAGCTTTTACATTCTAAGTTGTTCTCATATAAGATGTTGAATATTTGCTATTGTATTCTTGCTTATTTACATTACATTTCAGTTTTTGTAAAGGTTGACTTGAATGCTGTTAAACATGAGAAAAGCCTTAAAAAAAATTCTTGAGTTCGATCTCTTCCTCGAAGGGAACTGTTGTGAAGAAGGAAGCACTGTTCATTCGAGAGCAAATAGAAAGAAATGACTGAACCCAGGGAATTTAAGTGATCATAATACCTTTTTTTTTTTCCCCTTTCCTTTTTTCTTTCTTCTTTTGGGGGGAAAAAACATGGAATTTGTTTGTACTATGTACAGGAACGCTGAAAATCTGAAAGCCATAATTATTGATAGCTTTGATAGATTTACCATTCAAATGTATTATGTGATTGCATTTGTATTTGAAGTGATAAGAAAAGTTGTAGGCACCTCTGATGTCTGTATTTTGGTGCTTAATTAAGCATTAGGCATCTTGTTAGAGGAACTTCAGGAGAATCTGTGTTAAATATTCTGCATTTTGTATGAAATAATACTTTATTAGTGAAGTAGAATGAATGTTTGTATTCCATTTTGCATTGCTCATTAATGATGCACTGCTCATTCTAATTGTAAATTCATGCAATGGCAAGATGTGATGCATGTGATAACCTGCATATAACAGCAAATATATATTTAGATTATTATGCCATTCCTTTTTTTTTTTTTTTTGCATTTTGATTGACTGAGTGGTTCATCCCTTATATCTGATGGTAGTTACTTATGTGATGATAATTAATTACTCTCTGTTGGAGTAGAACAGTTGTTGCTGAGTAACAGACTCACTTTTGAAATACAGTATTGGTGACCTGGCTGTAGGAATTATATCTTGACAGAGTAATAGGAAGACACATTCCATAGTCTGTAGACTGAAAATTTCGTGATAATACATGTATGGTCTTTCCATTTTTTCTTGGGTGCTTTCTGGTGTTAAAAGACAACTACAAAGCAGAAAGGGTAAGGCCATGTATCCTCTATTAATAGAAGGTGATTTACAGGTTATTGTCTGTGCTCTTGGCTAGTAATAGAGAGCAATCTGTAGGTGGGGTTTGTAGACAGACTTTGTTGCCTTTTAATGTGAGGCTTATGTCTACTGCTCTTACAGTCTCTTATCATTTGGTAAGTAATAATAGTTTGCTCCTTTGTATTTTTCCTCTTTGAAGAACAATTAATATAATTATGTAGTTTTTGGCAAAACTTTAAGCCAGCAACTAGAAATTACTTACCAGGTGGGTGCTGGTAGAGTCTGGAATAGAACCCAGGGCCTTTGAGACCTGTTCTACCTGATGCAGTACAGTTTTGGGAGTGCTTTTAACCTTACTCGTCTCTACGGTAAAATCCGCTTGCTGCAGAAATACCTCTTAATAAAAAAGGAAGATGGAACCTACTGCCTTGATTGCATCATTCTAATGAAAAGAATCCGGCCCACTTAACCTCTGAAGTACTTTTTAAAGTTGAGGTAAATAGAAATGGATAGGAAAAGTGGATCTCAGTGTTCTGCTGGCTGTGACTGAGGGGTTGGAAATAAAACTGTTGTTAGGTATTTGTATGTATCACCTTAGAGGAAATACTTTTCTAACAATTGAATGCCAGTGTTTTATTAAATCTGCGTTAATGTAAGTCGTAAGACCTAAATTTATTCTGTTGTCTGCAAGTTAGTTAGTACTTTCCTTTTTTGCATAATATTTCTAGAGTGAAAAACAATCCCCCTACAATACTTTAGGGGTATCTTAGCCGTTTTTCAAGTGTGGTGGTTTTATCTTTTGTGTTGTTTTTTTTGTTTAATTTTTTTAAAATTATATCATCAGATACAGTACCGCTGTCTCGTAACAGCTGGGAAATTACAACTATTGATTCACATTTTCTATAAATAGTTTCAGAATACTACTTTTCTAAATGAGTAACTAAATTTTTTCAGCAAAGTTGCTGAAGTTATGCCATGTTGGAATCTATGGCAGATTTTTGAGAAATCAAGGACTATCCTTTATAGTTGTGTCATATCTGGCATTCTACTTCTGTTTTATGTAACCAGTCACTGGAGAATGAATAGCAAGATCAAATAAGCTTAGTAACAAAAGGTGTTCTGGCCCCCCTTTTTAGGACTTTAAGGGCATTGGGTTTGTGCCCTTTTTTGCTTGATAGTGCTCTGTGAAAAAGATGTGAAATGTGACTAAGAAGAAAAAACAAAACCACAAAGTTTATTTTCCTCCCTTGTTGATTTTACTTGTTCCTGGAGGAGAAGTTCTTATCAGTGCTATAAATGAATATGAGGACTGTGAGGGGAACTCCTGGAGTGTGATACTGTAAAAGCTTGAATGAAATCAGCTTAAACAGGGGTTTCTAGCACTAAGGGGTCACTGATCCGGGTAAATTAAGGGTGGCTGGTTTTTTGTGTGTATTAGCACCTGTTTTATTTCCAGTGCTTACTAACTCATGTAAAGAGAAAACAATAACTTATTACATTAGAGATTTAGAAAGCCCTTAAATTGCATCAGTAGGCCAAGACATACTTCAGCAAAAGAACAAAGATCAAACATGACAGTGTTGGCATTTTTAAGATAACAGAAAAGGAGAAAAACAATGAGCAAAAAGTCTTTCAGTACTGACTTGCACATCTCAGGTGAAAATGACATAATTAAAATACAGCTAGACAGAAGCAGGTCATAGGTTTCATTGAAATCAAAGTGAATTTTTCAAGTATAATTTCATATTAAATGTTAATAATTTAATGGAGATCAGTGAAAGGTCAAGCTGGAATGCAGTGGGTTAAAATGCTGCACAGTGACCTGAACAGGCAGTTGTTGTGTCTCTGAATCCCAGACATACTTTATTAGGACAATCCAGCTGGTTTTCTATTTCTATCTCCTCATTATCAACACACTTATGGTATGGCCTCTTCCCCCTCACTTCCAATGCCAAGAATTTGGCAGAGACACCATGTGAGGAGGTCAGAGACCGATTGAAAGGAAAAATGAATTTGAGACTGCAGCAGAGATGCAGAAAGAGGGAGTCCAGTCGGTGAAGAGCTAAGGTTTGTTATTTACTGTATGGAGACTACCAGCAGAGGTGGTTTGGTTTTTTTTTTTTTGTTTGGATTTTTTTTTTTTTTTGGTGAGTGCTGATTATAGCTCTGTGTGCAATTAAACTACTGACAGGAGGCTTGATTTTTTTTTTTCTTACAGACAATGCTGTAAAACAAGAATAGTTAAGGAATTGCATATATATTCACTAGAAAAAGTAACAAAATTGAATCTTTGATTTCTTCATGATGTTTGGCAATCTTTTTATATTTTAAGAAGAAAAAAACCCAGAAGTAATAATATTTTCCTTTGAAAAAGCAAAGACTTATAAATAGAAGCAGCATACTGTTAAATTGCTTTATGTGTTGGATCTAGCTTTCTCTGGCTGAGAGAAAAAAACAACGTCCACAAATGTTCAAAGGAAGGAAGTGGGAGGAACACAGTCCTTCTCACACATTTCCATAGTTTCCATTTCAAAATACATCTATCACTGCCTTATGACACATAGTTTGCATCAACAGATACATCAATTTAGTATTAATATTGATGAAACTCATTGTGTGATAGTATTGATTCAACAGAAAATAAATTCGACACTTTGTGCGTCCAAACCCATGCATAAATACAGATGGAGAAAATACAGAAAGATTTTCTATGGAAGACTGATTTCTGTTGGGAACAGACCTATTTGTATTTCGTCAAGATAAAACACAATGCTTCCCTTCAGTATTGTATGGATTCTCTCTAAATTGATCTATGTTTAATACTGTACTAAAAATATTTCTGGTTTTCATCCTTTTCCTGGCATTCCCCTTTTATGGAACGGAAAAGTGTCTGAATGGAAAAGTGAGTTAATTTCTTGTGGGTGCAGGGAGAGACTGATTTTGTACTTCTTACATTCTTATAATTCCTATGGAAACAGATAGAGATTATGTGTCCGCAAGGAGTGGTAGGATTTAATCTCAACTTCACAGAAGTCTTTGTCAGGTATTTGCTTTCCAGTTTTTACACAATTAATGTATTTTCATTACAAATAAGATGTCAGTGGTAGTCTCTGCATGTTAGCTGTTGTGATTAAGGGCTGACCCTGTGTTACAGTTCCAAACTCTAGGACCAAATGATCCTTCAGATTCTGTGTTCAATCCCCGATTTACTGCTGTGATGTTTGCTGTGTGTTTTAGGGGGCTGTGACCGGTACTGTATGGGCTGTGTGTTAAAAGAAGAACGCAACATTCCTAGGAGGTCTTGATCCTTGCTTCTAAATTTCTTGTTAAATTACAGTGACTAGCTATTGTCATGAATTTCTTACAAGTGCTAGTGGTGGTGATGTTTTGATTGTGTGGGAAAACCTAGCACTTTAAAGGAAGCAGAAAAGGCCAGCTTATTGGGGGGTGTGTGGGGTGTGTCTGTGTGTGTGTGTGTGAAGAGAGGAGGTGGGAGAGAGAGAGACTTCTTGCTGAAAGGATGAAAGAAAAGAAACAAAATTCCTCTCACTGGTAAATTCAGGTACCTCCTTAATTGAACAACATGAGCACACAAGCAGGGTGCAGATAATAGACAAAGGAAAAAGAAAGGATTCACTCTGGGCTGGGATTAGAACCTGGGGCTTTCCAGATGTGAAGAATAATTTATACTTAAAGAACTTGCTATCCTGAAGGAAGGGAGAACATTTTAGTTGAGTTATGCTGGTAAAGCTAATATTTCTGAATTAATTCCTAATTTTAAAAGTACTATTTCTGTTTTATTTTTATACTATTTCTAATAAACTCGTGACACTTCTGCCCCCTCATAACAGACACCTAACAATGAAGCAGCTTCAATTAAGAAGCAGAACATCAGCCTCTGGCATCTTACTCTGTTGTTCCATCTTTTTTGCTGGGAAGAATTCATTTGTTTCTTAATTAAGAAAAACACCAATAGCATGAAAAATCTGCTTATGGTACCTGAATGGTAATTAGGTGAAAGGTAAAAAAGAAACACACACATACATTCCAGTAGCAGCCAAAATGAACTTGAGCTGATAAAAATGAACTAAACTACCCTTGCATAAATCGAGGCTGAGAGAAGTGTACAGTCATTATGGCTAAGACAATATGCAAACTATCTTCAAAGAAATCAAATTGCTAGAGTGTTTTCATTTGCATGTATTAACTATTAACATAATGAGGAGAAGTGACATTGGACCCGGCTTGTGTGTCTGTTCGGATTGATAACTCTACCGCATCTGCAAACAGGCGCCCAAAAATCAGACTAGTAGTCAAATCTGTGTTGAACTCTGAAGTGCATAGAGTTTTTTGTTGGATTTTTTTTTTTTTTTTTTTTTTTTTTTTTTTGGTGAGTGGTGTGGATTTTTTTTTAAATATCTGGAACCCAGAACAACATGCTGGGATGTTGAATGCAAGCTATCCTTGTATTTTTGTTCTTTCCAAAGGTGATGCTTCTGCTACAAGTACTTACTTCATACTTTCAAGGTACAGATTCCAATTTTGAACTTTTTCTGTCATGTATATTCCCACTTCTATAGAAGGATGACTGTTATTGTATGTTAATTTGGAGTTATTAATGTTTGTGTAATTACTCGGCAATATTTTTTTGTCTTTCAAGACTGTCCTTATATATCAGAATGTCCTAGTTAAACTGTCGATCACTGTGCTCATGAACAGAGAGAAAGCTTAATAGAACTCAGACTTTTGAGAAGTCAGTTACATGCTATTTTATGTGATTACTTAAGACAATAGCAAGCAATGTTTGTGATAGTAGTTGTTATCTGCTTAAATACTGGGAGTATATTTAAATTGTAATATGACAGATGCTATATAAAACCCTAGATAAATATAGCAAGTTCTTTTGTTAGAAGGAAAATTAGAAATAATTATAAAAATTGAAGATTTTTTTTCAGAGTATTCATACCAGGAAAAAGCATATAAACTAATTGCAATTTTTGTCATTATTCTCTTTGCCTAAAGTCTGTCCAAAACTAATATTTCTTGATATTACAGATCAAAATTCATAAAAGAAGGAAGCTTTGGAAGAAGGTGAAATGGGATGGGAAGCAGAGATACACAGTCCTTAAATATTCAGCATTTATGATATTTGCATAATCTGGGAAAAATATTTTGTAATTGTTACATTGGCACAGCGTTTTTGTGTGAATTATATCCTTTGCTATTCTTGTACTTTGAGATGGTGACAAAATGCTACTTTTGCATTGCTAGAAGGAGCACATAGAAATTTCATCTGAGAATGTAAACACTTCCTCCAAGAAGAGAGGGATTCCCTCGTGGTTCTTTGCTGTATACATGTTTCTTTACGTGGCCCAGCAGTCATACTCCAGTCTGTGAGGTGAATCATGTGAAAACTTGGATTTTTGAAAAGCATATTCTTAAGGAAGCCTGGCCGTGTGGGTAAAAGTGTGCATAATAGCTGTCTAAATAGTGGTTTATGTAGCAAAAAGCTACGTCATGTTAAGAGAATTTAACATACACAACATGTTTAAACTTGATAGCATAAACAATATTTCCTTTAATGAAGTAGATAATGATCTATAATAAAGCTATTAGGATAACACAAACTTTTCGCAGTTAATGGTATCTCAGGAAGCAGGTGTAACCCAAACTCTTAATTTTTTTTTTTTTTTTGTAATAATGAGCTCAAGTGCTCAGTCATTTTTCCCATGTGTTACATGAATGTATTTGGAAACTGACATTGAAGAATTCCAATCACAATTTTTTATTTTAGGTTGCTAAATTGTTATTTTTGCGTTGTAACTAACAGATATGATCCATGTGGGAACATCAGAAACAAATATTTTTCTTCTTTGGGAATTTTTGAAAGTTAAGAGTAGGATCCTTGGGAGTCCGTATGGAGGATATTCTAGTCCTAATTCTGTTTCAGCCTGAAGTCTGAGAATTAGCATATAGTTTGTCATACTGCAACCTGTTACGCCTTGTGTCCTTGGAAGATCGGTATAGAAAAATCTCTATAGTGTAGGAGTGGATGTGAAAATGCCTATGAGAGCTTTTTGGGTACAAATCTCTTGTAAGGGCATATTACAGAGTTCTACAGAATGGAAGATTTTGTGAAGGATAATCCGAATTTCATGTTATCTTTACTCATCCAGCTGAAATTTCCGTTTAATGCTATCTTAACTTTTATTATGCTAACCTTTTACAAAGACAACCTTGATATTGTGGATCATGTTAAAAAACCAAAACGTGGAAAAATAAATATTTTATGTAGATATATTTTACTTGATAGCAATAAATTTTTATTTTCTGAAGGTCTTACTTGAGCGCTTTTTTTTTCTTCTGTAGCAAAGATGGTAACTTTCCAAAGAAATCAATAGTTTGTACTATGTTGTTACATTGTGTTGGGTACCTAATGACCATGTAAATAGCAGGATGTGGTCGGTAATTGGATACCACAGGTGCTAACATGTGACATGACTTCCTTTCAGTTTTGAAACAGAAGTGAAATCTCGAGTGTATATATAAGAAACCTAGCTTTTATCTGTAGCCACCTCATGAATGAAAGTCAGATGAAAAATGTTACCCATATATGTTTTAAATGTACTTCCATTTTATGTGTGGGGTTTTTTTTTTTTTTAATTAATAAAAGCTGATACTTCAGCTTAAGGAAGAGTTTACAGATTTTTGCATATGTAAAACTGGAATGTATTGAATAGTTGTAATACTAAAATTTTGCTCAAATATTCAAATTCTCATTTGCATGAAGCCACAGAGGGAAGCATCTTCTCATTTGCCCCTGTAGGATAAGGAGTGATAAGTGTTCATCCTTGTGTTCATCCCCCATTTTTCAAATCCAGAAATTGGATTTGTCAGAAACGGTGTGTGTGTGTATGTGCAGGAGCCTACATGGAAGTCCAGTACTGTAAGGAGGATTCCAGACAGGCTACTCAGAAGAAGCTAAGAAAAGTTTTAGGATCTTTTATTTCTTACTGAATTTTGAGATTGATTTTCTTGAGGGATTTTTTTCCCCCTCTTTCTTGTTACAGTACTATAGAATCTTGAATTTAGCACCGATAACCTAATTATGTGGGGGATACCAAGTTGCAAGAGACATGCCCTAATTTTTAGGCTTAATTTCTTTCAGAAGCAGGATTGTATGTGATATTGTTTGTCAGTGCATTTTTGTATACGACAGAGATATTTTGATGATCTGCTTCAATGAAAAGAGGCATTTAAGGCTTGCACATTCCTTCGTGGCATGTTACTGTCTTAGGCAGGATTAATATACCAAAAAATACTGTCTGGAAGACCAAATCCAAATAGGAATGTTTTTAGCTTTAGGGCCCATCTTTCGTTTAGGAAAACTACTACACCTGTAGATTGTATTGAAAAATTACCTGCTTCACATTTTGGAAGCTCAGTGTTTCTGCTTGTGATTTCTATGGTTTTGATGCCTCAATGAGGGGGAGCTGTGGAGAATGTTTAAAATCTGCTACTTCCTGCAGAGATCAAAGGCCTCAATTGTTTCTTTCACTAAAAAGGGAGAAGCGGATAGAAGAACTGTACGGCAAAGTTTGTACCTTGTAAGATGGAACTTGGAGCTTGGCTTATGGGATCTGTGATATGTTCAAGCTGGTGGTCAGCCTTTCATGTCTAACGATAGTCCTCTTTTCCACAGTAAGTGACATAGCCCTGTGCTGTTCAGGAAATAGCGTAATAGCGTAAAGAATCCTAGTTTCCATTTACTGAAAGAAAAAAAAAATTAGAATTTTGTAAGCCTGTTCTTAAAATAGCATTGTAATTCAAATAATATATAAGAAAGATTGTAGCTGTAATAATAGTCATAAAATCACTCATGTTTTTATAGATGGATTTATATCCACACTAAAGAATCTCCCATGAAAAGGGAAGAAATAACCATAAATTTGTCATCTTCAGTGAGATAGAAAGAACAGTACTAGGTGTGGTGGATCTCTGGGATTTACCTATTCCTTACTCCATTGAATAAGGGTTCCTGAAAACAGTACATGTATGTGGCTGTGCTGTGCTGTGTGATCTACTGTTGGCCCCGTATGTAATAGCAAAAAAAAAGAGTGAATTAATTTTCCTTAGTAGATATGATTTGCTTATAGGCAAATTGTCATATGAGTCTAAAGTTTGAATTTTGTTTAAATTATTTTAATTTATTAATTTTCATTTTTCCATGAAGGAAACTTTCCCTTAGGAAAAGTTTAAATAGTGATGGTAAAACGTGTCTGACTTATCACAAAAGAATGACATTTGAATCCTATGTTAATTGCGTTGTTTGTAAGAAAGCTCCTCAAGGATTTCCAGTACATATTCTGCTACTTAGGTAACATTTATATACAAGTTTGCTGTTCTACTTTTGACCGTTGATGGTACGTATTTTGGGAATCTTACATTAATACCTCCACTCCTCCCTCCTGAATGATTTGTCATATTTATTTATTTATTTATTAATTCCTAAATCTTCTTATTGGCCAAGATTAACTGTTGTTTAGTGACAGGCACATTGGTCTTTATTGAGGTATGTGTGATTTTGTTTGCTTGGTTTTTGTGTTGTATTTTTTTTTCCCCTTGTTACTTTTTGTCTTAACATCTCTTAAGAAATTTTATTTCCCTTTAGGTCCTAGAGGGCCTCTCTGTGAAACTTGAGGACCTCTGTCCCTTTAATGCGCATTGTCAGTCTCCTGTCTTCTTTTCATGATAGATGTCAGAACAAAAGTAATGCCTAGTCTTGCCAAAGGATTGTGCAGAATAGTTTCTGCAGAAACTAACGAGACATTTATACACTAAAACATAAAAACCATTGTTTGTTGTAGTCACAAAGTTTGGCTTCTGCTTCCCCCTGTCTGCACTTGCAGTGCGCTGCATTTTTTGTATCAGATTGAAATAGAGAAAAAAAGAGAAATTTTGGAGTGGGGATGTCAGAAGGGCATATTAGGTTGAGGTGACCTTCTCAGGAATTTTTTTAGTAGAGCAGTTATGTTAAATGATTTGTAGGCTCAGCTTCAGTACTCTGTTCTGCCTATTTTCTAGTAGATACTGCGCAACTTCTCTTTCACGGGCACCCCCTTGCCGTGGGGAAAGAGCTTGCGTGCCCTTGCGAAGTTGAGAGCTATGCTGGTGGTGGCATATGCCTCCGGTAGGGTCTCCCAAGCCTGACAGGTCTCAACTGAAGGGTCAGACAAAGTGTGTCCACGGGCAGGATGGGCTCACTAGCCTTCGGGCAACCATCCTAGGAGAAGGACAACTCTAACTCCAAACCCGGGCAGATGGAGCTCGTTTAGCCCTGTAAGGCCATCCATCTAAGAGAAGGATACTCTAACCAAACCTACGACCTGAGGACTTCGCTGTCACCGTCCAAGCTCGCTAGGCCCTGGCAGATGAACCTCAGGTGTAAAGGGTGGGGCCAGTCTCGCGCACGCTGCGCCTCACCTAAAAAATCCACCGCGCAGGCTTGAAGGGTGGACTCACGTTTAAAGCCCTTCCCAAATCTTCGTCCGCGAAGCCAAGCCATGATGATGACTGCAACTTCCAGAGAAGTCTATTGGCAAGCCTGTAGAACGTACTGATGAGGCTGCTGAGGCATACCATGGTAGCACATGTGTTTTTCACAAATTGTCAGAGGCAGTAAAGTTACAGTATGGCAAAATGAACTCTCCTAGTGTTCTAATTTCACTAAGGTATTAAATGTGTTACTTGTATAAATTTTTATGGGTTTTGATATCCGATGTTCTTTAGAGGAGCCACTGCTACCCTGTTTTGCTCTATCTTACATTTGGAAATTTAATCTCAAAGAACAAGTCATGGATCGTTCTTTGTCTTCTTGTGCTAGGTGACTACTGCAATGCCTACAATGCATAATGATTGTGAGGATATCAGCTGTGTTCTTACGGCTGACACCAGCTGCTGATCATGGAGGATGCTCTTCTAGTATAATCTGCAGATGAGATTGAAAGAACTGCTTTTAAGAATATACTGGATGTTCTTTATGTCTTAGGGACTTAAGTGTATTTTATGCAGAATATAATATAGTCTTTCTAATTTTATGTCCACAATAAATAGGAATAACCACGTATCTCATTGCCTGTAGGATGTAATGCAAGATGATTTTCTTTCCTATATCAGTCCTGCGTGTGGTGGGGGAAAAAAATAAGACATTAAATTTGAGGAGTGGAAACAAAGATACAATAAAAAAAAAAATTTTTTTTTTTACTTTTCTATTTGCATTTTTACTGAGTTGTTCAGATACATGATGAGCTTGACAGGAAACCAAAGATACTAAATAGAAATAGAACTAAGATCTTATTACAGTTCTGCTTTTAATTTTTTCTTGTTGTTATTTTAGATTAATATTTACAACTTTATACTAAAGTAAGGGAAATGTGTACTTTTTCCCAAATCCAGTGATGACATTGCATGTTTATAAATACTGTTCTAGTGTGGCAAGCAATAATCCTTTGAAGCACACACATGAGTCTGAATTTGGCTTGAAGCCACAAGGCATGTACCATAAATTCTGGAGAGGAAAAGAGGAGGAGAAATATTGTGAGTGGTTCACAAGCAGTAGGTCCCCAGTGACATCACCATTTCCTTAAAAAATGGCTAAGCTGCATGTGCAGCTGGTTCTGAGAAAAGCCAAATCATACCTTGAGTAATCTCTTCCAGCTCACCCTCTCGCACATCTGTGGATTCGAGCCCACCATCAGCCTTGTGATGGCAGACTTGTGCAATTGCTCGTGTGTCACAGCTCTAATATGCAAGCAGTACTTTTGCACAAATGTGTCCAAACACCCTTCTTAAGCCACTTCTGTGCTGTTCAGGTGTAGACATGGTTTTGAAGCCTAATGCAGTAAAAGCAATTTTGATACCAAAGTTTTAAGCATCTATTTTCACTGCCACAGAAAATGTGTAAATTCAGTCTTTGAGACCACAAAGCTTGTAAAAGTGGGAAAATGACCCAAGAAATGACAAATGTTACAGTGATTTTTGTAGAAATATGAAATTCACGTCTGTTTTTTTTGGCTTTGTTTATGGTTGTAGGATAAAATGACGTTTTCCTGGAGTAGGTGAGCACGTGTGCAAGGAAAAGGCTGAAATCTAATCCATCCAAATGAAATCTTGCCGTCTCAAGGAAGATTTAATAAAAGACAGTTAGAGGTTTTTGGGTTGAGGTTGCAGTTCCAAGTGGAATGATAAGTAACATTAAAGTGGTTTATCAAAACGATTGAATATATTTGATAAACTTATATTAATGTTCCATAGTTTTATCTTACTCTGAGTATTAATGATCTACTATGAAAGTATATCCAATATTGTCACAAGAATTTAGTTATTTTTAGTTAAATATCTAAAAGGAGTAGAATATAAACTGCCAGTTTGTAGTCGATACAATAGAACTGCTTGAAATTGCTTCAAGTATTTTAAATGCTTTTGCTAGTAAATTGGCTCTTGGCAGTAAGAATGATCTACCTAGCAGGCTAGGTAGCAGGCTACCATCCAGAACTGGTTGGTTACCCGTGCCATGTGCTAATCAGTGGTTAACCAATAAACTTCAAAATGAAAGGCAAAGAGAAATAACTTTAGGGTATTTCATACAATAAGGTAACTAATATTTCTTCCGATTTTAGGAGGAGGTAATGTGATTAAGGTATGCTTAAGAAAACGATACAAAACCAGTCAAATTGTTAAAATAGTCAAATATGCCTTACTGTAACAAGAAAGCACTGTAATATACTGAAATCAGCAATAGAACAGCTGTGTTTTAAAGGACAGTACTTTGAATGTCACTTGACAATTTGCTTTCAATTAGAAGTAATTTACAGGAAGATGCCCACAAGCTAATCTTTACAGGATAATTAAGTTCCATTTTCTTTACTTTTAATTAAAAAGCAGAAAAGATTTAGCTGATCCATAAAAAATGTTCTGTTTAAACATTCATCAGACTTCACACTCTTTTTTTTGTTATTTGTTGTAGCAGATGTTATCAAAACTGCAGTCTGCTCTGTTTTAAACCCAGTATATTTGGGAAGCAAAACACAAGTTGCACTAGACGTGTACAGCTGAGGTATGATCATTTAGCGTCTCTGTACTTGAATAGCTCTAAAATGATATCCATACTCTGGGCTTTAATCTTGCTTCTTCCATTGCTTGCCAATTCTAGTGAAAGAAAGCGAAGCAGATGAACAGCTCCATGGATGCTAATAGTATTTTTCTCTTGCTTTCCTTGTTAATTTCCTAATGCCATTAAAACCTGAAATCTGAATGTAAAGATGAAACCAAATATCTTTGCCATTAAATTTGCAAAGTTGTCTGCATGCTTTTGTACTGGTTTTGGCTGGGATAGCGTTAATTTTCTTCATGATAGCTACTATGGGGCTATGATATAGATTTGTGCTGAAATCGGTGCTGATAACATCGGGATGCTTTAGTCACCGCTGAGCAGTGCTTGCACAGAGTCAAGGACTTTTCTGTCTCTGACACCTCCCCACCAGTGAGTAGGCTGGGGGTGCACAAGAAGCTGGGAGGGGACACAGCTGGGACAGCTGACCCCAACTGACCAAAGGGATATTCCATTTTGTATTACATCATCCTCAGTGTATAAAGCTGGGAGAAGAAGGAGGAGGGAGAGGGGGACGTTCAGAGTGATGGCATTTGTCTGCCCAAGTAACTGTACATGTGATGGAGCCCTGCTTTCCTGGAGATGGCTGAACACCTGCCTGCCCATGGGAAGTGGTGAATGAATCCCTTGTTTTGCTTTGCTCCTGTGCAGCTTTTGCTTCACCTGTTAAACTGTCGTTATCACAACCCATGAGTTTTCTCACTTTTACCCTAACGATTCTCTCCTCCATCCCAATGCAGGGGGGAGTGAGTGAACAGTTGTGTGGCGCTTAGTTAGCGGCTGGGGTTAAATCACAAGAGCCTTTAGAATCAATGAAAAGGAGATAAAAGAAATTCCTGTGCTGATTTCACATTGAACGAGAAAAAAGGTGCACACTATGTATGAATATCTAAACACTCAAATACCTATATTGGAATGAGTTTTTAAGGAGGGAAGATGTATCTGTTTCTCCCAGATACTTCCTCCTCATCATTGCAGACATTAAGAAGTGAAAGGAAACTTAGTTTTAGATTTAAAATTTGTCCTTTTAAAGCAGATCCATACATTGGAAAAAATTACGCAATGAAGACTTCTTTAAATTGATGGCAGACTATGTGCTTTGAAAATCTCTACATTTAAAACTGAAGCTCTAATAATTTTTTGAAGTGTACGATCTAATTATTTGCTAGTTTATACTGGCTTAGGCCCAGTTACTTCAGTGAGCATGTGAGACGTTATATAACATGGCTGTGATGTTAACATAAATACCTGAATTCTTGTATTAAGTCTGAACTATACGCCTTATGAATGTTTAACTCGGAACTGACTGAGCTGGTGATTCTTTTCCATAATCACTTCTGAACTGAGAATAAAACCATAAAATCGTAGTATGTTTTATGTTGAAAAGGGCTTACAGAGATCATTTAGTTCAACTTCCTGCTCAAACCTGAACCCGTTTAGATCAGGTTCCCAGAGTTTTTAAGTATTTCCAAGGATGAAGATTCCACAAACTCTTTTAGCAACTAAGTTCTACAGTGTGACTGCTATCACTGTCAACTCCTCTTCCCTAGTCCTTAATCAAAATTTCCTTTGCTGTGTCTTGTGTCCCTTGCGTCTTATCCTATCTGTACTCACCTCCAGGAGAAGTGTGGCTTTGTCTCCTCTGTACTTTCTCATTAGGTATTTGAAGGCAGCAGGAACAACTCTTCTTAGAACTGGACATCCCAGCTCTCTTGACCTTCCCTTGCTGTAGCCCCTCTGCAGTCTTATGGTGTTCTGCCAGACTCACTCCAAAATGGTCTATCTTGTCCTGGAGAGCTCCAACCCGCTGTGTAGACTTGTTACTTCTGTCCAAGGATGTGGTTGGCATTTGCTGCTCTAAGGGCACGCTGCTGACTCATGCTTACCTTATTCACCAGGACTGCTGGGTCCTTTGTAGCAAAACTGTTTTTCACTACATTGGTCCACAGCCTGTACTGGTGCAGGAGATTAATTTGTCCCAAATGCAGGATTTAGGATTTGCCTTTATTCATATTTCTGACAACCCACTTCTCCGGGTCTCCTCTGGGTAGCAGCCTTGCCCTCCAGTGTTTTGTAGCAGCTCCTACCAGTTTGATACCATTTCAAACTTGCTGAGGGGCACTCTGTCCTGTTGTTCAAACCGTCAGTGAAGTTGTTAAACTGTATTGACCCCTGAGGGATACCTTAAGACATGGACTCCAGTTGGATTTGATAGTAACCTTTTAAGCCTGGTGCTGTAGCCAGTTTTCACTTACTTTATAAGACCACAAATGCAACCCACGTATTTCTTAAAACATTGTTAGCTTTTGAAAATAAAGTTATTTAATGAATATTTTTTCCATGAATGAATACTAGAATTACAATATCCAAATATACTGAATTGTTCTAAGTTGCAGTTACTGAGTTAGAAGTTTCTAGACATCTTAAGTTCTAGTTTTGCATTTAAGTTTGCAGATAGATCAACAAGGGCTTTCCAAGTGCTTACGGATTTAAACATGTCCTTGTAAATACACCTTGGCATGATTAAAAACATGATAGAAGAGTTTTTGATGAAGTCAAGAGCAGTTAACATCGTCTGTAAAGAACGTAGAACCAAATTCCCAGGAGTCATCCTCGAATGGAGCTTTTTGAGACTTGAACATTTATAACTCTTGTTTGAAGCAACTCTCTTACCTTTTTAAGCTGTGCTAATGCACAGCTCCCTGTTTGTACATAGTGCATTTTTAGGAAACTTTTAATATAAGCTATCCAAATGACTGTAGCTATCTTTTCCCTCAGTTTTAACAGCTTTTTACAATTATAACTTAGAATTTCCCTCTGCAAAATTCTTTGTGGCATCATTAAAAGGCAGAAGGAATTGAGAAGGTAATTTCTTGTTGTAATTTATATGCCTGTGTGTTTTTTATAAATGTCTAAGCATGTTTGGTTTCATCAAGAGGCATATGGAGAATGAGGATTCTCTTATAAGTCACATTTGGAAAAAGCTAGAGGACTGGTTGGAAACACATTGGAACAAGTGCTTGTTTGCATATGCAGTTAAATAGATGATTTATGGTCACTCTTAGTGTAAGAGTCCTTAGCTATCTAATTGTTTGGCATCCAAGATAAGCTAATTATTTAGGTTCCTCTACGGGAAGGGAAATAAATAACTTTAGAGGGTCATTCATTCTTTTGGTTTTGTACCCTACTTCGAGGGTTGCTTTAACCTGGCACACTACTGAGAAAGACGGTGATGACCTCTTTCTTTTGGCTGTCAGTTCTTACGGCTGTTCACATATGGCACAAATGTTTGTATGTCTGTAGAGTGAACTGGGGAAGGAACTGTTCCAAGTGCAAACCAGCTTCTTCCCCCATCCCCTGTGGTTCAATTTTAATTCAAATCAATTTCTTTATTTAGTTCACCTGATGTCTGCACAAATACTTGTCCTAACCCAACAAGGAAGGCAACAAGAGAAGCAGAGGGGTAGGGCAGCCTCTTTTGGGAATGCAGCCTGCTAGTGTTGCCATAAGGAGATAACAACACTACGCTGCTAGACAGATGTTTTAGGATGGAATCCTCTGTGATACTTAAAAATATGCTTTGCTTTGTTTGAAGTAGTTAAGTAGTTATATGTAATTAGTGTAGCAGATTGGTTGCTCAGTGCTTGTACTAATACTGCAAAAAGGCAAAATACTGTCTTGAATGAGAGTTTTGTAGAAATACAGCGGCAACCTTATATGTCTTTGAGCCTCTTTACTTACATATACACTTATGTAAATAAACTTTCTGTGGCTATGTCTTAGAGATGCTCTGATTTTTTCCTCATTAGTAAAGAATACAGTCTCAAACTCAGATTAGTGTAAGAAATTATATTCTTTAAATATTTGCTTTAGAAAGAACTAGATAGAAGTGAACTGTTAAGCCTTTGAGATACTAGTTGCCTTTGATTGTAAAAACTAATGAATACTATACTGTTGCTTTACCGTGTTTGACTATATAGAAAACTTGGTTATGTTAATTCAACAACGTAGTAATGTATTCATGTTACATTTGATTACTTTTTGGTAACTGGATAATATCAGTGAAGCTTAACACTATAGGGGATTCAGTCATAGTCTCAAGATGGGAGTCTTGAATAATTTAAGATACATTCTGATTCTTTAATACTGTGAATATAATTTGGGTTGAAGTGTTTGCAGTCACTTCATTAGTGAAGTTCATATGATTTGCTTTGATAGACAGGGAAAACATGCTAATTTGCAAAACTATAAACAAAATAGTAAAACATTTTCCTGCTTTGAATCCAGAAAGTTGAAGATACTCTATTTTATGGTCTTAATTTTCACTAAAAGATCTTAAAATTTCATTGATGTGCCACTGAAATGTCATTTCAAGATTACTTTTAAGCATTATGACTGTGGCATAGTTGCATGAATTTCTATGCAGAGCAACTTTCCCATTTATAAAATATTCTGCTTAGCTTCGATGATTTGCACTTTGTTCTTGTAAATCCAAAAATAACTGTCAAATCAAGAAACAAAATATTATTTCAATTCTTCCTTCACATAAATGTCAGCTCCTCTTAACTGCAATTTTTCGTGTTTCTACTGCTTTTCCTTCCACTGTCAATTTGAGATGAGAAGTTTTAGGGTTGTGGTGATGCATCTGTCTCTCCTGCGTTTCATTATGAGGGTCACTTCACAGATATCAAAGAATGGTAGGGGTTGGAAGGGACCTCAGGAGACCCATCTAGTCCAACCCCCCTGCTAGAGTAGGTTCACCTAGAACAGGTTGTACAGGATCATGTCCAGGTGGGTTTTGAAAGTCTCCAGAGAAGAAGACTCCACAACCTCTCTGGCAGCCTGTTCCAGAGTTCTGTCACCCTCAAAGTGAACAAGTTTTTTTCCTTATATTTGAATGGAACTCCCTGTATTCCAGTGTGTCCCATGTGTTCTTACATAATTAAAATAACTCCTCCAGAAAACAATGCTGAGGAAAAAAAAAAAGTAATTTCTCATAAAATAACTTTTCATCCTTTTGTTAAATATACTTTATGCAGTATTTTAAAATTATGGTCCAAATTGTCTGGAAACATGACTTGCCTACTTTAGCGAGGAGGGAGAAACGGGTGCTAATGGAGTTCAGACAAGCAGTAATTAGCTAGGCCAATAAATAGGACAATTTAATAAATGATTTATAGCAAGGAGGAGTAAGATGCATAACAAATAATTGTGGGATTTTTGTACTTAAATTATGAGCAGAAAGCCAAAGTGTAGGCAGGGGAAAGTGTCTCAGAAGAGATGTAGTTTTGTATTAGGTATAATATGATATAAAATTTTATTATAATAACTAGTATTATTTAGTAAAGATATTAATCCCAGGTGTCTCAGAATATTATAGTATCCTAAAAATCATATATCACAAAACCAAATACGGTTGATCTTAAGCATTGAGAAGCGTGCAGAGTTGATGCATAGTAGACATTTAGTGAGTCTGGGGGAATCCAGAAGGCTGAGGAGGGACTGGAGAGGTTTTACAGTAATAGGTCTCTCTTTTGTGTAATATTCAGCCATTTCACCTTAGACTTGCTTTGCTTTAGAAATTTTTATGATTGCACAAAAGCAGTCAAAAATTTTGTATAGGTATGAAGAATGGGGAAATGACATGAGCAAATGGGAGAAAAGAAGGTATCAGGGCAAGTGAAGTAGTCTGTGTAGTTTAAGGAAATGCAGCATCATGTAATGGAAGGACAGGACAATTGTGTGGGGAAGTTGCAATTAATTTTCTCCTAGTCTATAAACTGTTGCTATTTCAAATTTCATTATTCAGTCGCAAGTAAAAATATAACTCAGAATAATGTATTTATTATTGTAGTTACTGCAGTATTTATACCCAGAGGAAGGAAGCGATACTTCCACAGAGTGTGATGTATACCTGGATGTGCCGTGGTCACTTTCTTCAAATCTCTTATAGTGGATGAGGCATATCTGACCTCTCCTACTGAATGTCAATCCAGTGCCTGCTACTGAAGAGCTGTCTTCCACAATCGAAGTAGTTAAGCATTTTGGAGACATGGGTCATCTTACCTAGTGTTAACCATCTAAAAAATAAGCAACTAGCTATCTGAGCTTTCCTGTGCAGTTACAAAATTTGTAAATACTGAGTGGTACCTAAATGATAATATACGTCAGACTTTGACTCTCCCTTGTGCTCAAGTGCGTGTACCCGAAGGCTTTAAAATTCATCAGAAGGGAATATCTAAAGTCACTGTTACTTTTAGGCTTACTCTTTAAGGAACACAAGGTGGACGTGATAGGATGATAGAAGCCACAAATTGCCATTGGGGGATTGAGTGAGTCTGAGCTCAAAACCCCAATCACCCAAGGTGCATAGCACCTTTGGAGAGTAGTTATGAGAAAGTGAAACTAAGGTCTTTCATCTCTAGTTCCACATCAAAACTTCTGTTGGGTAGGTACTAAATAAGAACATATCTCTTCACATTATCTAAAAACACTTTTAGAAGCCTTCACCTATGGCCTTTTCAAAGCCATGTAGAAATCTGTTTCGATCAACATGGCTTATTGTGGTATATGTCCTTAAAGATGAGGAGCAAGTTAGGAAAAATGGCAAATGGTCAAAATTTAGACCACTTTTGGTGGTATAATTTAGAGATGGTATGTATTCTTTTATTACCAGTATTACAAGATGCCCGTTTGATTCCGTTAGTGTGTTAGATTTGGAAAGAAACTTATGTAAATAAGTAAAATGAATCCAAAAATTCTTCCTCCCATCCTCCCTCAGGAAGTCTGATCTGACATCTTTGTGCCTATGAAAGGAGAATACTTTTTTGTTACAGATAGCCTAGTCTAAGCTCAAACAAGCTCTAAGGTGCTGTGGTGTATTAGGTAAGAGGTAAATATATGCAATATTTGATATTAATAGTTATTATTTTGTGACAACATTAAGCTGTCATGAAGCTATATAGACCTTATGTTTTTGAAAACATAAATTGAAGAAAATAGATGAATTTTTTACAGGGGCGTTTACTTGGCTTAGGTTCAAGTGATTACTCTGATTTTTTCTTTGTAGATCTCTCTTCCCCCACCCCCTCACCCGCCCCCCTCAGCTTCTAGGGGAGAATTCTGCAATGTCTGCAACTTCACAGCTACCAACACAGTGATAGATATAGCTACCTAGTATGTAGTACAGAATGTGGCAATTATCACATAAGAATTTAAAGACTGAGTTTGCTTAGAGAGGTAATAGTGAATAGACAAGCAGGACAATATATTTTCTTAGGTGTCTCCTTGTTAGACAACAGCTATTATACTTAAAACATGGAAAACCCTTGCCTCTCCTGAAAGGCACAGTCTCACAGACCTTTTCTCCCAGGAAAGTGTGCAACCACTACATGATAGAGTTGCCTCTGTATTAAATCCTGTGTCCTACTTACTAGGATGGTCTGGGAGTTAAGAGATGTTGGTTTTAAATGTTGGTGATTGCACATCTTGTTTCTCTCTTACTCTGGGCTTACTCTTCTTCCCACTATACTATTCCATAATTGGGTGAAGTGGAAGTGATCTTAATTTGTACTGGTTTTTTGGTCTATGTCCGCCATATTTTTCCCAGATTTGTTTGATTCACGCTGGGTATACTCAGGTTAGGCTCTTTAGTTGGGCACACTGGCTGGAGACTCATAATCTGCAGTTTTCTGCATATTCTGTGCCAATAGAAATGCTGCTGCTTTTATGAAAGGAGAATTGGGATCATCAGCAAATACAGTTGTAAACTGAGCCCGTATGCCTTGCGTTAGGGTAGGCAAGTAGTAAGTCCGATGGTTTGGGCAGAGTCCTGAACACATAGTTTCTACCTTCTCTTTCAGGTGTCACTCTGATACAGAATTTTTCAGTGTCTGTACTATACAGTTAGGAAGAATTGCTGCTCTACAGAAACCATGTTTTATTCTCCGTAACATTCTGGTATATTTTGTTACAGTTAAATTTATGATGTTCTATCTGGATGAAAGATGCTATATGTATCAATGATCTGTGGAAGAGAGTTACCTGTCTTTGAAGTTGGAGGATCAGAAGCAAAGTTTAGGCTTGAAGTGGTATATGGATTACTGACTAGATGGAAAAAAGTATTGCTGATAGCTCTTGTGGAAGAATACTTTTGGTGACTCTCTTGAGTGTCAAGTTGGGATTTTCATCAACCATCAACGTCAGTACATTCTCTCTTAAAGCCAGGTTAAACCAGGTGACCTCAGGGAAACAGATTAGTTAATTCCTTGTATTAAAGACATACATATTCTGTAGTATTTAAAGTTGAAAGTAAAACATATATTATAGAAATCGGGATTTTCATTTTAGTATTTAAACAAGATGTAGAGAAAATAGTGCTTTACAGTTTCCTCATGTTTTAAATTTGAAACATGAACATTCTGTTGGTTTTAGCTTCACATCTAAATTTTGACCTGTGTGTCGAACATATGTGTAATCAGAAATGAAGAACAATAAACATTGTACCTGGAAAACGGAAATCACAGTCAAGTAAATTGGCATGCACAATTGTTTCGGGGCAAGGAGAATTAGCTCTACTAAATAGTGTTTTTATTGGTAAAGTCTAGAAAATGTTAGGTTTTTGCATCATGATGTTTTATTAATGAGGTGTTTTTCTGCTCTATTACGAGAGTTGCAGTGGGTGACAAGTTCACCTTGTGCTGCATGCTAAAATTTGCAGACAAGCAATGAAGTCTTTTTCGCTGTGTGTCTAGTGTAGAGTTCAACTTTGAGGCATATTGTTTAAATCTGTTTAAAAAAAAAAAAGTGATTTTCCTTCCATGTATTTTGGTAATAAAATGAAATTCTATCCTGCAGAGGACAGAAGAGTTAACTATCAGGTGAGGTGAATATGAATTACTGAAACTACTCTTATCTAGTGAAAATTAGAAAAAGGAACCATAATTGTAAACTGGACAATTCTTTTGCCCCAGTTTGTATCTACTGAAGTATTAAGTCAGTTACTGTGGGCTTGGTTGGGTGTAACTGATGATGGAATCTGATCCAAGTGCCATTACTTGTACTCTCCCTTAATTGCACTCTTAATTAACTGCTTCTAAAGAAATAAAGGCTAGGTTCAAAATCACTCCTTAAACGGCTGTAGTTTGCTTTCTAGTCTTACATGGCCGTGTACTTACAATTAACAGACTCTTTGCATTTATTCTATGTTGTATCAAGATTTTATTGTACTTTCTAGAGTTAAAACTGATCACTTTTAAAGCAAGGCTTCACAAGGAGGCCCAAAGGTTTGAATTAGGAGCAGTTGCAGCTTCTATTCCTGGTTTAATTGTAACTTAGTTGATTAGCAGGTACTTTGTGACAGGCAGTGAATTTCCATAGGTTGATGTGGCAGGGATTACCTATCCAACACAGATGACGTAGATGCCTAGTACCTGACTGCTTCCTCGGACAGCTTTTGTAGACAGGCTTTATTGTAGGTTAGGACTTTTCACTTCAGAGCTTAACAAGCAGCTGTGGGCATAGACACAGGACCTAGACTGAAGCTGACTAGAGACAAGGGACAAACAGTTGTAGTCTGTGGCAGTGACGCCTGTCCTTTCATGAACAGAGACCAAAAGGCAATTGGTCTTGAAAGCTGTGTCCAGTTCTCACGGTGTTTGCTCAGTTTCTGGCTTTCGTGAATGAATTGGAATTTTCTCTAGGACGTTTGAAGACTTCTCTGTTCTGTCAGAAGAGATAATGAAGAGCTTTACTAATGGTGAGACAATGATTCTGACAAACTTGCTTTTATACTTTGCTGAAGAAAAATGATAAAATGATTGTATCTGGAAATTGAGTAGACTCTGATGAACAAAATTTTGAACAGGTGAAGCTTGCTGATTCCAGGACTGCCGAACAATCAGCCAGAAATGTGTGGTGCGTTTTCATGTGCGTTTTATTGGTTTGGATTATTGGTTGGTATCTTTCCTGGTGCCCAACTTGGTTTATTCTTACTCTGATATAAACACAAAACTTGCTAAGAGCATCTGTAGTAATTGAAAATACTGCATCTGCTTCAGTCAGCATTAGGTCTGGTTGTAATAAACACGAGTATTTACAGAATAAGTGAGTTGTATGATTTAGCACACATTTTAAAACTTCAAGAAGTACCACTGAACCATAAACACACTACCTACTGATTCTCAGATTGGTGAATGAACATATAATTGGAAAACGTCCATTTTTCTTACTCATTTTAATTTATAACTTTTAGTGTACCCTGTTCCTGTTACGTAATATTTTCTAGCACAGAGTGGAAAGTAATAATAGGTCTTTCCATTTCTTATAATATGCTTTCCAGGGTCAAAATACTTAGAAGCTTTAATTAATCAAAGCTTGCTATGTGGCTGTGGGATTGGTAAGGATTCCATTTCTGAAGTGAAACCATCACTTAGTAAAAGATTTGTTTACAGAGAGGTTGCAAGTAGAGATATCGGTCCAGATGTGTTCCTTCTATGAAGCCTTCTCCCTTTCAATATGTTCTGTGCCTGCCAAGTTTCTTGCAGATTGGCACCTCATTCTTTTTCTTTTTATCTTTTTTTTTTTTTTGGTAATAATTTCCAGCATTTACAGTGTGGTACAAGCATTATCAGTAGATGGTCTCTTTTAAGGACTGAAGCACTGTAGATGCCAAGTACAGATGTCAGAGTTTAAAAAAAGTAGGGTTATATTTTAATATAATATTTTTTATATTTTAGCTCCCTTCCTCCCTCCAGTCTGCAGGGAGACCTGTGTTCCTCCAGAGGGTAATTCTTTACTGTCACACTGAGGTTGGAGAAAGACAGAGCACCTGGCAAGTACCACAAAACTACTTCTGAGCTCCACGAGGTGGAGGTGCCACAAGGCTTGAGACAGGTGCCCCATACTATGTCCTTCACTCCTTGAAGGACTGGACTGAATTCTTCTCTGAGAGTAATGACTTAACTGAGAGTATCTGCCCTTTATCAACTGACTGTTCTAATCAGGAAACAAGAACAGTTTTTCCTAGATGTCTTTGGCTCCCATTACATTTCCAATCTTGGTGAAAATTTGGTCACTCAAGAAGCCAGACTCATTTTACTTTTGATAAAAGCATAGCCCGTTTGGTACATTCTTGAAATGCAGATCAGTGAAACTGAGGCATTGTTTTGCATCAGTAGACTTTCTGCTATCCTAGAGAGGCAACTGCGTTAGACTGGGCTTCACACTTCATGCTTTGTTTATCCGCCTTCAGTAGATGATTTCCCTGGGCAATATCATATCCTCACATCATATTTCTAGTATCTCAGTAGCATATATTGTACCCACTGGAGCACACTCAGTAGTAATGTCTTCATGATGCTTTCTAATGTCATCAAATTGTACATCCATCTTGTGCTTAAAGATAAACAGATAGAATTGCTGTAATCCAAAGAGCACAGCCACAGCTCTTGTTCTGTATGAGGAGCGTAGCTCTAAGAACACTGGCTTTCTGTGTCTCGCAAGACCTTATAATTAAATCCTGTGAGCTTTGGATCAATCATACTTACTGATTACACCGAGAATTCTGCTTTGGCACTGTAAGGTCGTGTAGGACTGATCAGTAAGCAACAGCTGATTTTTCAAAACTGTAACAAGCTGTGTTCCCATGTCCAGGTCTAGCGATCTTACTGCAGAGAACACTTCCTGTTTGTTTAAAGGAAGCTGGACCATAACCTCGGTATTTTAACAAACAATCAATTCCATGGCTGAGAAATCCATGCTAGGTGTCCTGGCTTCTAAAGTCCTGCCCTAAAACACACTACAATAAACAGTAAGTAAAAGATATTGCAGGATTTGCTGCTGATGTCAGTGAGAACTTATTTTTTATCTTTAGATTTTCTTAAAACTTCTGTAGTTCTGAAAAATTGTTATGTGACTGAAAGCAGAAAATGTGTTCCTCCAGTATTCTGTTATAAGCACCTTTGTATCTTACTATTACTACAGATACGTAACTGCTACAGAGTACATTTAACAACAATTAAGTAGAATTTTAATGGAAAATTATATATGTAATGTTCTTCTGTGATGAAACAGGTATAATTGGCTCAATCTCTGCAGCTGCAAAGCGTCATATAATAGCACAAATAAGGAAAAATGTTACTTAAAAGTGAAACTTTAGGGTCACTAGTAACCTCTGCAATAACATGTTAGATTCCCAGAAGTGAGACCTGTACTTTGAAGTGGAGCCTTGAAGGCATCAAATTTAGATGAACGAATGTACTTCCTATCCAAGCTTCAGTCTTGAATTGCAAGCTGCAGCTGTTTGGCTGAAGAGGTAACAAAACGTGTTCGGTAATCATGTATTGACCAGCATGGTTCCACGGGTAGAATTTTGTATGCATTTTTCCCAGAGGTGAGCAGCCTGCTGTGCTTTAAACTGTAATATCTGCTTGAAGATTTATATTATAGCAAATAAAATGAGGCAAAATCAGTTCAAGCAGTGTTAGTGGTAAGAATCATTATTAATCTGATCCTAAAAAAATAATTAAAAAAAAATCCACAAGACTACAGATAATTTACTGAAAGTCAGATTTTCCTGGAAACAGGAAACACCACACAAGCAAGAGCTTTAATTTACAGTCCTGTACTTTCTTGCCTGAATTCAAATTGCTGAGCAGTCTAGATTTCATTCCCTGGCATGTTGGTTGTAAATAGAAATATTTGAAGAGATTGCGTGAATATACTTCAACAGAATAAGTGTGGATGTTTTGCATTTTTTCATAGGAGACTGTCCTCTTCAGCAACAGTTGTGGTATGGCTGAATGAAATTGAGGCTATTAGAAGCTACTAGCTGATATTAGAGACTTCCCCAATTAGATTGTTAAATGGCAATTTGGGAAAATAGAGGGTATATTTAGTAAGGTAAGCAATGCAAAGCAATGGTTTTTTCAGCCAAAGGGGACTTACTGGGTATTTCAGAAGAGGTGCAATACTTAACGCAGAACTGTGTATGCCCTGCCTTAGAAAGTGCCTCATGTCCCCTCAAAACACAGACGCGCCAGGTGTCAGTGTCATAGTTTGTTCTTAACTACCGTAACTTCCTTTTCTTGGCTTCTTGTTCTTGATGACCAGTGAAATCACACTGGATGCAGGCATCTTCACTATAAAATTCTAAGACATTTGTTGCATTAGGAGATTGTAAGGTTCAGAGATCAGAAGAAGGCTTAACAAAGCAAATTATAAATGACAGTAAATTATAGACTTTACTGTCTTTGTCAGACAAGAAATAAATACACTTTTATTATTTTCAGGTAGGGAGCTAATCTTTTATACAAAAGTTTAATTTTAGAATAAAATGTTTGGTCTTAATTGGACTAATTTTTATTGGGTGGGTTTAATAGTTTTGGAAAGTTTTTGCCCTGTGAAATCTCAAGGTTACTTTTCACTAGATCTGTCATTATACAGTGTGTGCACACCACCAAAGATAAGGACTTCCAGTGGTGCAGAGCCGAGGAACCAGCAAAGGAGAGGGCTAAACATTTGGCTAAAGTTACGTTGGCTCATTTCCATTGGGGAAAAAAATGTTACAGAATCATGGAATCATAGAGTGCTTTGGGTTGGAAGAGACCTTCAAAGATCATCTAGTCCAAACCTCCAATTACGTAGTACAGTGCCCAAATGCTGCTTTAAAAGGTAAACCATGTAAGGTTCAGTTTATCCACCTTTGAAGATTAGAGGACTTGAATAATTCCTGGAGTGTGTGGTTGTTTTTTTTTCTTTTGTTTGTTTGTGTTTTTTTTTTTAAAAACTGTGGTCCCAAAGAATCCAGATCTGACTCAGAACAATAAGCATTTAAACTCAGTGGCTAAACCTCACACTTCGTCTGTTGACGGTGAAGAATATGCCCCTTTTCACCTTTGAGATGAATCAGGGGTGTTCGTACTGTGATATGTACTTTACGATTTATTTTCATATTTCAGAGCTTTTTAAATGATTCCAAATTCCTAAGGAGGGTTTATGAGCCTGAAAATGTGTAAACCTCCTGGATGGTACTTAAAATCAGTTTAGGCACTTCTCCTGAGTAACGCTATTACCATGAATTAATAAAACAACCCACAAAAGTCAGTTATGGCATAAAGCAATATTGTTTTATGGCATAATGCATATTTTACATTTTATTAACTTTTTTTTTAATAAGAGAGATATACACTAGAGAATCAGTACAAAATGGAAAAAAAGCAAGGGAGATGAGGGAAAGACAATTTGAAAATCTTCTGCTGAAGGAGAGAGATAATGCCACAAGGCATTATCATATATTTATCAACAAGTATTCAACAAGTATTTACTTACCTCAGAGACCTGACATACCACCTGTGTCCGTTTGATGTGGCATAGGGACTATCCTCATCACAGACATATTTGTCATTGTTCAATTGAGCAGAGACACCAGTGTAGGTATGTGCTGACTTAC
Source organism: Bucorvus abyssinicus (assembly GCA_009769605.1). Taxonomy (NCBI): domain Eukaryota; kingdom Metazoa; phylum Chordata; class Aves; order Bucerotiformes; family Bucorvidae; genus Bucorvus; species Bucorvus abyssinicus. The sequence continues at coordinate 15,254,724 of CM020033.1, forward strand.
CTTTGGACTTCCTGGCTATGATTCTGGTAACTATCAACTTGTCAGCCATGAGAAGTTTTTAATGTCCATCTTCAAACTAAAACCTTGACACTCAAAAAGCTTATCTGTGCTTACATATTCAAAAAGTAACCACCTGAATGTATATTATTGCTGTTTATATACTCCCATTACTTGTATCTTAAGCCAAGCTTTTATTACTTGAAGTTGATGAAGGTCTTGTATTCTTTACAAGACAATTTCAGTTTGGAGTTAGCAGGTTAATTAGTAGTCACATTGATAACCCTGCAGACGTGTAAAATGTTCTCTTACAGCCTTTTCCAAAGAGAATGAATCTTGATCAGATAAACACCAGATATTTTTATTGTTCCACTGACGATTTTCACTGGAAGTGAGATATGAATGAAACTATATATCTGCCATACTCAGTAGTTTTCATATTTTTATAGATTTAGTCACATTTGAAAAAAAAAAGGGGAGGGACTTCTAGAGTTGGAGTAGAAATTTTTTAGAATGTTGGCATTAGCACTGTCAGTCAGGGGACCTCCTACAAAATTAGTTTTGCATAAAATTGTGATGAACACCATCAAAAAACTTTTGTGGAAAGTTTCCCTCTCCTTCACCCCCACCCCCAAGTTAGTCTTTTGTAAAGATTTTAAAGAAAACACATTTTTAAAAAGTATTTATTAGGTTAAGTCTTAACATAAGTACACAGTAGTAGTTAGATACACAATTTTCCAAGATATTTAAAAACCAGTCTGTTTTCCTTTTTGCCATTTAGTTCAGAGGAGATATTTCTCAGGATTTCTCATGTTACAATTCCCACTCTATAGCTGTGTTTCAGTCAGATAGTAGGACTTAATTTAAAAATACTCATCCCTGATGCATTTTTCTCAACGTATATCTGAAGTTAACCTTTTTTTTTGTTCTACTAGTATTTTTCATTTCCTCTTACCTTTCATGTAACTAGTTTAATGAAGTTATTAATGAAAACCTATTGGTGTTACAAATGTCTTTGTCTATCAAGAGTAAGATCCTTATAATTTTGAAGGGGATAACTATCAAAGTTTTGAGTCTTCTAGAGTAGTAGAGTGCACTGGTAATAACCAGGGCAAAGAAGTCATCAACAAGTTTGCTTACGAATATCAGATTATTTTATTTTTCATTAAATTAATGAAAATAATTAATTAATGTATCTACCAACACAGCACAACTTAGTTCTATACAGCCTCTGCCACACTCCAAAATGGTTTTGTTTTCCTATGTGTTTGGTTGTAACAAAGGATATTTTCTTGGTACTACAGTGTCTTGCATATGTGTGGTCATAAATGAGCTGTACTGATTTAGACCAAAGTGCCCTCTTCCTGGCAGTGGCTAGCAGCAGTGGGCTCTTCTGCCTTACCCTGTTCTTGGCTCTGAGGCTTAAACCAAATGTGTCATCTTTATGTTTGTATCTGATGTTGGAAGGCTGTGCCCCACAGAGTGTGAGGTTTGAAGAGTATTAGGTTCTAGGCACAAAGGCTTACGAATGTCATGATGAACGCCTGCAAAGCACGTGAGGAAGAGGGCACCATGAGAGACTCTTGGTGACAGGGAAGAAAGCGTGATTATTTTTTTTGAAGACTGATCCAAATTTCTGTTCACAACCTTTCCCCCTCATCCTGTTGCCTTCTTTCCTAAGTTAAAAAACAAAACAGATTCCTTCATCTGGTATTACCTGTTTTGGTGAAGGCAAAAATATATTAGGTTTGTTTTGTGTACTACTCCCTGAAATTTGATATTGCTTGCCAGAGAAAACTGGAAGGACATCTGAAGACATTAACTGGCAACAGAATAACCCTTAAGGATATGTCAAGCCTGGATATTGAAGATGAGAAAAAAAACCCACCAACCTATTCTGAGTGTTTCTTTTGCTGGGATATCAAGAAAACTCTCAAAAGGGTACATAAAAAGAAAAAAAATCCAACAGACTTTTGCTAAATAAATAGCAGTTAAATGTTGGTAGTGACATGATAACAACAGTTTCTCTAGTAGTATTGGCATAATAGTCCAGTATTATTGATATTCATGATATAGCAATCCACTGTAAAATGTTTAAAATTAAAATACATTGAACTGTCGTAGTTGATGGCAGTTGAATGACAGTGATGGCTGAGGAGAGGAGGAAGAGGAAAGTAAATTGTAGGAGAAAATTATTAACCAGTAAAAATGAACATCAGCTTCTGGTTTTCTTGCCTTGCAAATCTTTAAATACTTTCAAAGTCTTTGGCAAGACCTGGGAAGATAAACCACAGTTCCTCTTCTTCATAATCTTCACCTATAGGAGTAACAAAATATTGTAATGCATGGTGACATTTCATATTATTGCAGACTATCGTGTTTTGTAGTTCTGTTTTTAGTAGCAATGTCTCTTCTAGAAAAATGTCCATCTTGAAAATCTAATTATTTTCAGAAGAATTTCTGTTACCGTATGGCATGACAGCGTTACACAGCCTGTGACAAGCAGTGCAGTGAGCTCTTTTTAGTGTTTACTTCTGTATTATTAACCGTGGCTGACCATTATTACCAATATTGCTATTCTATTTTATACTTTGATTTCAAACCTCTTCTCCTAAAAGCAGTCTTGAAATTGACAGTGTTCAATAGTACAACTTACTTGAGTTGGTTGTCTGAGTGTCTGTAATGCATAACCTCTGATTCAACCCCTGTTTTAGTCCTGGATACTTGTTCTACCCAATGTGTCGTGGGTTCCCTCTCCTTTTTTTTTCAGTTTTCCAGAACTGTCTGGTGTGGCGTGACAGTCTCGTGTGATGTTTGCTTATGCCTTTTTAATCAGTGCGAAACAGAAACTCTATGCGGAATTTGTGCTAAATTCGGGTCTGCTCACCTTAGTACCAGAAGATGTAAGGGAAAAAAAGCGGGGGTTGCTCAGAGGATCAAGGAGTGAGATATCTGAGTAACAGACTGTAGTATGTGAGAAAGATTAAATTCTAAGAACACTTGCCTTTTAGTAAGGCGATAATTTAAAGGGTCATGACAAAAGGCTTAGTATTTGAAGGTATAAACATCTAAAGAAACGTATCTTTACAGAACTTATAATGAAGAGGAATGGAGTGAAACTGAAAAGGAAATTTTTGTTGAACATTAGGCAAAATGCTATAGTGACTTCTTTTCCATTAAGGAATAATTGTTTTAAGGAAGTTGCATAAAAGTATCATCTTGATCTTTAAAACTGAAATGGGCATGGTATAATTGGCCTTCCTACAGGCTGAGTTCAGTGGTACCAAATTCAGTTAACTAAGCATTATTCTTTTATGAATACCACGTGCAACATTAAAGAAAGTACTGCAGTGGATCTTGTGTCATTCCTGAGCATATTGAACCCCCAAATGTTATACTTTCAAAATTTAAAAGGTGCTGTGTATAGTATATTGTAAAAATAATGATTTCTGTTATTACAAAAATAAGTTCACCCTTGTATTTCATCAGTCACACAGTATGCAGGAGCCAGGTTTGCAAGAAACTTAGTTCGCAGTAAATTTAAATTACAACACATACATAAATTGAGCTTTGCATTTCTAGGGATGAGCTTGTGCATGTATGAAGAAATTATTCACAAAATGACACGTGCTGATGGTAGCTAGAAGTGTTTTATTTTTAGCAGTTAAGATGAACAGGAAACATTATGATGTAAGAATACTGAGATTTCCATAAGTATTGAATGCATGGGTAAGGATTTAAAATACAAAATGATAAAATTCAATACTAAAATTTAATGGTATTGAATATGTAATGGAAAAACATACAAACAAGAATGAAAAATAGGACTAAGACATACAGAATGACATTCCAAGCCATAACATTTTTTTACAGTTTCTTCCTATATGAGACCTTTTCAAAATATTTAACTCCACAGAAATTTGTAAAAAATCTGTATTTTGTCAGTTAAGGTGCTTCTAAAGGTTTAGAAGTTAATTTCCTTTAGAATTCAATATTTGGAGTTTAGTTTCTTAATTTTCATTTTGGGCAGCCCTAGCAATTCAAGATTAAGAGTAATCTGCAAGTTTTTTAAAAATGGAGCACTGCAGAGTGATGCAGCTGTATTGGTTGAACTTTGAAAGGCTTCTTTGAAGTGTGGACTTTTAGTTGTAGGGTGAAACTGGCACTTCAATGAAGGTGCAGGTGTTCACTCCTTAAGTGAGAGAAAATAACAAATAACTCTTCTGGATTTCTTTCCTAATAGGGAATAACCTTGGCTAAACCTAAACATAAGTCAGTCAAGGATATTTTCATAATCAAATTGTAATAGTAGTGGAGCAAATAAACTTCTCAAGTAAGTTTTCTGAGAAGTGTCAGTCTGGTATAAGGTTGCTTCGTTTAAGTTTGGCATGTAGGACAAGGTAGGAAGGTTGAAAGTATAGGAGAAAAATGTTTTCAGAACTCCTGTTTTCTATGAAAAAGAAGGAGATGGGTTATCAACTCATCATGGCCAAAACATCCAGTGACCTAATTTGGAGGAGTTGTTGTATTCTGCAAGTTGGTTCAGCAAAACAATAATCGTGATGAGAGGAGAATGGATTCTTGTTTTGATTTGATGCTTATTGCTTTGAGGTTTACATAAACTCATAATAACACTTAGCAGCCATCTGGTTTCCAGAGAAAAAAACTTCTTTTTCTTTCTGAAAAGGCTAGGACATAACATGCGCCATTTAAAAACTCATTGTCTGGAAATGACATAATGACTCTGTGTTTTCAAATTATTAATTAGTGATTAACTCAGGAAACCAGCAGTTTATGACAACTCTAGGGGAAATACGATATACTTTGTGCAATCTTGCAATTCCTACCAGTGAGGAATCAAATTGAAGTAGTAAAAAAAGTGAGTGGGACTATTAAAGAAATCAAGTATGTTGTAACATGCACTTCTAGTTTATTTTAAAAGGCATAGTTTGTTTAGTTTTTTGGTTTATATATCTATATGTATAAAGATATATGACTGTAAACGGCATGTAGATGTTATTTTTCAATAAATCCTATTATGTATGTGACCTAGGCTACGGTGTCCTTATATTACGTATTCCTGAGATATCGTAATGAAAGTCAGTTATTTTCGTGGTGATTGTAAGATGTACATGCTTATGAAGCATAGGTTAGTAGTGTGTTTTATTTTTGGTTAACACAATAAATGCTGTAATACTGCTATTCTTTGAAGATCTTAAAAAACCAAAACACATCTCATCCATTTAGTGCATCATGGTAAACTACAGCAACTGTTACTGTAACTGATCATAGCTGACGATCTAGTGGGCAAAATGAGATCTGAATATCCAGACAAAAGAAACTATGCATTAATATTCCTTTGCAGTGGATCCTCCAGTTGGGTTTGCTTTACACTTGGAGGGACACTGCTGATGCCCAGTTTGTGGCTCGTGTGAGTAAATACGGCATTTTATTCCACCTGACTTTTCTCAAATAATTTTGGTTTCTATTAAAAATATGCACTATTCTTTTCTCTTACAATCCAATCTAAAGATTTTGTTCTAATTTGAGACCCTTCACTTTTGTTCCCATTATGGGATTAAAAATACCTGTAGTTATTTCAAATTCAAATCTCTAAAAATATTAGTAACTAATTACATAATTCTATATCTCTTACGTATTGTTAAGTAGTATTTGTATTATACTTGTCAAATTGTAAGAATCTCACTAAGCTAAATTACCGTTCATTTTAGAACGCATCTGCTAGACAAAGATCCTGAAGTTTTTGTGGTTTAGCTAATTCCTAACACCTCAGCCTTCCTTTGCTGTTATTTTAGAACTATCAGTTACTTAAGCATGGTGGTTTTTTCCATGCGTGTCTGTTATATCACCTGCTGTGTTGTTAAGTTTTTCCTTAAACTGTGTCACTGAGTTATGGATTTAGGTGTGCTTACTTTTTATTGAGATCTAGCCCAAATAGGCACTGAATTCTACATGGAAGCTCTGTAGCTGTGATCATGTCACTAGAGGTTGAATTTGGGCTGTCTTTCAGGGACTCATTTTTCTGCAGTATTCTCTGTTTTGCTTATATTAATCAAGACAGAGGGAAAAAAGCAATAATAATTTGAATAGAAATAGCAGCCTCTGAGAGAAGTCAGGAGTTCACTGCTGATTTCTGGACCCAAAAAGTCCAGATTCTTTTTTTCTGCTTTTAATGACATAGAGAGATGAGAGACCAGTTTCCATCTGAGGAAATGCAGCTAGAAACAAAAGATGAGCAGGAATAATCTGTAGCTACATACAAAAATAGAAAATATTAAATAAATAGAAGAAGAAGACCCCTTAATTTTCTACAGCAGTATAGGGTGTCTTTGCTGTATGAGAAAAATGTGAGTATTTTGTCTTGAAACTGCGGATGTAAAATTACAGTGAATAATGAGTATGTATTCCTCTGATCCCTTAATGTACTTGAAGTGAGGTTCCTCTTTCATCGTAGCTAACATGCTGGCCATTAAATACACTGCAGCAGCATCATTAGTGGCTTCAAAGTGCTCCTACTTGTATCCCATTTTTCCCTCCAGCAGGTGAGTGAGAACAGTGATTAGCAAATACCAGTATCTGTCACTCACTACTCACGTGATTGCCAGAGAAGTTCTGTGTTTGAAGTAAGGACTGCGTTGAAGTTGGAAGTGGAGAGTGAACTTTTGCTGCCTTCATTGCTCTGAAAAGCTTTATGTTCTGATGATGATTGGCCATGCATAAGATAAAAATCATCCTGTTTGGGGTATGGTGTTTGAAACTGCTTTGCTGTAGCAGTAGTTGGTAAAGGAGATAGGCTGTAGAGAAGGTCTTCCTGAGTATGGGCAGTGTGTTACTTGCATGTTTGAGATCCTGAATGGTGAGATTAGGACATGAAAAGAAGCTTCTGTTGCTTACCAGTACCACAGTTTGCTATGTCTCAAGGAAGGGTTTCAGTGGAAGTTTCTGGATCCTGAATCCTCAGAGGATTTCACTGGACTATTTGGAGCAGCATGTCACAGATGATTATTTGACAGGTGTTGACGGGTGCAGATGTTTCTATTCCTTGTTCTCTTAGGTTGAGTTAAAAAAAAAAATCCACAGGTGTAAAACAAAGTGAAAAGAGAGTCTGAGTATTTTCCTAAAATTGCACCTTTAATTTTCTTATGCTTTATTGGTTGCAAGGTGCAAGAGGAGGCAGTTTCCTTTACTGGAGAGGTGAATATCAGAACTTAGAATACCTTATCTGTATAAAACAATATGAATATATGTTAAAGAAGTTCCAAATATCTCATACAGCTTCTCTTTTTTTATACAGTTTTAAAGATACAAAAATCAATGACACTTCTCATAGATGTATGAAGCATCAAATATTTGAATTTTTATTATATAGATACATATAATTTTAGTGAAAGAGACAGAATTAAGAAGCCATCTTCCTACATAAACACTGTTTTCTTTCATTTCTTTTAAACTGGTAAATTTAAACATTATTTTCATACTTATCTGACTGGAACAATCCGCAGGAACTGGATAATACTTGCATCAATGTTAGTCCTGTATCATGGGGAAAATTACATTACCAGTAGTTTAAAAAATTGTTTTATAAAAGTTAGCAGATATTAATCGTACAGAAATAAATGATGGGTTTAAAAACTATAAAATATACCATAATCCAGGGAAAAATACTTCAGGGATTACATTTCTGTATAAGCAAACAAAATTTCCTTGTTCATTCTGTTACATCTAAGGAAACTACTGATAAACTATCATTGCAAAATTATTCCTAATGCAGAAGCTTGTCTACAAGCATCACAAGATGCATCTCTGAGAGCTTTATGCCCAACCTCCTGTTTGCTTTGTAGGCTTTAGTTAAAAATTTCCTTCAGGAATATTGATGCGCTGTGCTACAGTGGTAGTTCTGTGTTGCTGCTGTTATTTTAGTAAGGTTTTGAGTTAGGATACTCATCTTGTCACCTCTGTTCTTATCTTCCTCCTCTTGCAACAGAAATACACGGAACAGCACCTACTGTGGAGCATCTGCTGTGAAGCAGTTATGACCGTAGGTAGAATTAAGACAGCTAAGAGAGTCAGTAAGTCATCTTCTCACTCCATATCTTTGTGTTCGACAAGATCTCTATGAAAATTTGATCCTCCTGATTTCTTTTGCATAGAAGAAGTGACTATCTTGACTGGCTGAGCTGCCACCTTCTAAAAGTGAGCGCTTTCGGAGAAGAGTTTATTGCTGATCTCAGAGGCCACAAGCGTGGCTGATCAAATTGGTAATGGATGATCCAGATGGGGCAGTAGTAAGAGCAGTGGGGCTAGAACTGTTAGTGGGTATGGTTTATGAAATTATTTTTGTCATTATTAGCACCTGTTTCCAAAATATGGTTTCACTGGAGTCAACTTGGTTTTGAAATCTTTCATGTAGGAATGTAGTTAATGATTTGTGTTTGGGGTGGTTTTTTTTTTTGTGAGTATTTGTTAATATAATAGTACAATGCTTGTTTAAAAATAAAATATTGAAGTACCAATGCCACTGTAAGTATTGTAGACAGAAGGAAATAAATATTTAATAAACAGCTTAATGCAGCTTGCTGTCCATTCATAGTCCCTAAACACGTGCTCTTCGATGCTCACTTTCAGTGCTTTGCACTGAATGTTTCGGCCTTGAGCATGTCAAAATGTTTCAGATTGGGAAGCTTACATGTACAAATTGCTTACGTGAAAACACAGTAGAGAAAAGTCAGTTCTGCTGTGAGGTAAGATCCTGCCTAGGGATTGAATTTCCTGATTTTGCTTCACTGACATCTTGAGTTTCAATCCTAGCTCAGGTGCAGTAACACTATATGGTAAAAATCAGAATTTTTTTAGCCATTGAGACAGGCCTTGTAAATTTATCTTATTGACACTGCATGGATTAAGCAGGAGTAGACACAGAAAATTAGTCTAAGTGCACATTTAATTGTAACAAGGTATTAATTACCTATTGTCTCAAGTTTTTCTGTTAAATCTGGCAAGAATAATTGATGAGACATGCAGAAGGAATGGAGTGGCCAGTGTGTCTGCTGGGGCGAGGGATCGTTGAGAGCAAAGATCTGGATTCCCAGGCACGTGTAAAGGTCTTTAGGAGGATGCTCCAAAAAGCTTATTAAAAATTTGTGGGACTGAGGCCCATAACTTTCTGAAAAATGTGATACAGTTCTCCTAACATTTATAGGGGTGGAGAAAATTGTAAAGTTTGGACCTAATTGGCTATTTTACTTGTCTCTTCAGAAATAAAAATAGCAGCTGAACCAGGATCACTGACTGTACAGTACGTGACTTCTGATGGAAAAACCTCTTCTCCCTTCTTTTCCAGTTTAAATGACTTTCTATATTTCAATTACCCACTTTACCCCAGAACGAGAACAGATACTGGTATTTCTGTTATTTTTCCAAATGATATAAATACATCATAATTAATACTTAAAAAAACCCCAAATATTCCCAAGAAGAAACACAGGCTATCAGTTTTTGTCAGAAGACAGAGCAATGTTGCTAATTCTGGAAGATCCAATCTGTTTCATTCTTTAGAGTATTGACATACACTTTGTAGGTTTTGTTGTCGTACAGTCATGAGATCAGTTAAGATGCCTCTGTATTCACACCCTTCACTGCTACCAGTTTTCAGTCACCTTGGCATCATAGTACCAAGGAAGTCACTATTAAAAATTCCACTGATCTTTATTCCTGGGAGTAGGAATTCCAGAATGAAGTTACAACTATTAAATCTTCTGTACTGTCGCTGTGTGCATTACATCTTTAAAAAAAAAAAAAAAAATTGTTCAGTTGTGGCTTTTAGAGCCACACATAGAAGGATCCCTACGTTGAGGTTTTTCTAGTATGGCAACAGTTCGACTGCCAGCAAGTGGGAAGATAGGAGGAGAGGGAGATTCTTTCAGTACCTTTTCTAACAGTTGTATTTCAAAACAATTTCAGTTCTTTGGCAAAATATCATACTCTTAATTTGGCAAGTGAGTATAATCTCTTACGATTCTTCTGCCTGTACACATTGTGTAATAACAGTACCACACACCACTTGCCCTTCTTTCGTATTCTCTTTGTGCTCATGTTCGGGTAAAATTGTTAAACCCTCAGGTTTGTCTGCAGGTTAAATTTGCCTTTTCTGACTTCTGTGCGCCAAACAGGGTACACTTTGCAAAACAGAGCCCCATCAGTAAAAGAATTGCTGTGTCTTTTATAGATAAGGGTGTTGGGGGACGAAACCTCCTTGAAAACAGAGGATCTGACATTTAACTGCAAGGGACTTTGAAGATCATGTTCCATGCACATCTTTTTTTCTACTTTTCCCATGCAAATAAAACTTTGGCATTAACAGTACACTTGCTTACTATTTTTTGAAATCACTGTTTCCCTAAGCAGCTGAATGGTCACTTTTTCATAATTTCACTTTTATTGATGGAAATATTCTGGCCTTGGCTCTAAGAGCAGACTGACTGTAGGCACTGTCACTTTTGTTGTGGCCTTGTGGAAAATGGTAAGAGGAGACAAGACAAGAGGATAAATGAAAGTGAAGTTCCAAATTACTGGAACATTTAAAGGTCTTTGAAAACTTTATATACAAGCACAGTTAATGCTGTCATGCACCAAAGTGCCAAAAGAGCTAGCAGTGAAGAATATTAATCTACTTTTATAAAATCAAAGGGTTCATATTTTTGCTGTAAAGAAATAATTTGAATAAAATTTGACCCTTTCTACAATAGTCTGTGGGTCAAATTGAACCTACTATTAAAATTCTCTAATATCTTTCTTGTATTAGCATTTCAAAACTCTATTTAAATATTCACAGAGCTCTTTTTTTTAATAAACTTAAAAAAATTCAGGTAATTTCCTTCAACTTTCTTGATTGAAGGAAGTCAGTAGGTACAGATATAAAAAAGATGTACAGCTACGAGCAAAACCTGAAATCAATTATATATAAGAAATAACATAACACATGGAAAGAAATTAATCAAAAGGAAGAATTTCTGCTATATGATTTTCTTGGTCTGCTACCTGCAGGCAAGGAACGTAAATGAAAAAAAAAAAAAAATCAACATTCTTCTTACAGATAAGGTGAAAATTAATAAAAATGTTTCCTTCCTACCAGATCCCCTGATGCAACTTATGTTAAAGTGAGTGGCTGCAGGAAGAACTTACGTGTTTAAAAATAACTCTTTTTTTTTTTTTTTTTGGCAACGGAAATATACTTTTATATTTCAGTCTTGCTGTTAAGATCAATTACATGAGGTTGGTGTGGATTTATAGTGTCCAAAGAGCAGCTCTTTTCCATTCCTTTTTCGATTAAGTTGGTTGTTAAATCGTGGTCTTAAAGTTTCTCCCAGTCTGAAAGTGAGAAATGGCTCATTCTGCTTGGGTGCCCCAATGAAGACAGAAGGTGTTGCTCACAAATTGGCACAATCTTCCAAAAACAAAAACAAAACTTTTGAAGTTCAGCCAATTTACATAATAGACTAGAGAGGTTCAATGTGCGCAGGTAACATTGTGTCTTTTGGGTATAGCTGTAAAAACATGACAGGAATTACAGAAGTAACTTAGTTAAGGTAAATAGGAAACGCAATGAACAGAATGAAGCATTTCAGTAAAAGTGGGAGTGGTTTGTTTGACAAGTATTGACCTTCTTAAGAAGTATATTTAAGGTTTTTTTTCTAAACCGATTTCCCAGTTTCCACTCCAGTCACCCACTACTAATAGCATGCTTATTTTTTCAGCCATTCCTGCAGCATTTAGTTTGTTGAGATTAGGTATTGCCATCTACCATCTAATAGAAGAGCATTTAGAGATCTTTCTTGGTCCTTTCTCTCTATTCTCATGGAATTACGTGATTAAAATATTTTCAGTTCTCACAGTGAGGAAGGGAGAGGCAATATTTTTTATGATGAAAATTGGGATCACTATTAACTGAAGGCCAAGAGAGAAGTAGTATGGACAGTCATCGGTTAAGTTATTGGCGTGGGGGAGCAATTAGTTCAGTAGGAAAGCTTTTATTACCATTTTCCTTTATTATTATCTATGATATTAGCTGCAGACTTGTTGTGTACTTGCATTTCTGTGACTGATCTAGATAACTCTAGTTGGAGGTTCTCCTCAGAAATACTAAAAGTTTCAGTGATTGAACAGTATCTATCAGTCCTAGTGCTTGACAGAAATTGAAAATTTATTCTGATTGCTACAGAATATATCCATCTCCCGTATTTTGTCAGCCCAAGTCTTCACCCTGGTTGAATATATAGGGTCAGAAGTATTTGAGCCTGGACACTTACATAAAATCCTACAAAACCCATGAGAAAGCTTCCCAACAAGGAACTTGGGAGTGTAATTTTGGTAGTGTCTTGCAAAAATTTTTTGCCTGAAAAAAGGAGAAGCTTCATTGTTTCTGTTGAGGTTATTCAGATCACGGTTAAACTTGTCTCCAGACTGCTGTAAAAGCACAGTGGTTAGAAAGAGCCACTCCTTTGAGTTAAGTGAAAGGCTGAAGAAGTACCTAAGAAGGCTTGTATAGAAATCTTCCCAGGAGGAAGTGAACTCCGAACTATAGTGTGGTGCCTTCACCCCTGCTGCCATATTTAAAATGAAATAAATTGAACCCTCATTTACATTTTTAATGTTCCTGACAATTTTTAGAAAAAAAATTCCCTGTGATGCGAATCAATATAAAGTGTGTGCCTGCTGGTTTTCTTATGTCATTGTTTGTATTTAGAAGAAAATGTTCTTGTCGAAACAGGAGACAGTTGGATTGATTTTTCTGAAGCTTTTCTCTTTGTAATTGCCAGCATCACGTACGTAGATTTTACCATAAGCTAAGGATAATTTGTGTGTGGCAGCATGTTTTCCTAGGAAATAGTGGATGGATCACAGAGAACATGCAAATGTTGATCCAGTGAATTTCAGGCCTCTCTGATTTATCGTTGTTATTATTTAATGCTACTACTACTAATTATACTCATTAACCTCTCCCCAGCCACTAACTGTCAAGTATTGTAGGCTTTCTGAAGCATTCTTAATTTGTTAAGAGCACTGATTTATGTTGCTGCTCTGGGAATGTAGGAGAATATTGGTAGGTGGGAAGGAAGCTCACCACTTAACATTTTCATGAGATACTATTTCAATGATATTTTCCTGCTGTAGGATAAATGCATTTTAAGTGCAAAGCGCTGGACAGGAAAGCATATAAGCATGTGCTTAATCTGAGCATGCATTTAAGTGGTTTCATTTAGGGAGAAGTCTGATTAATTTTTTTTTTTTTTTTGGCATTTAATACATTAATAGTGCTAAAAAATATGTGCTTGAGTGTCTCTAAGTCTGGTACAAATTAGGGAGCACAGTTCAGATTTTCCCACACTGCACTGCCAAGTGGCCTCAATCAGAAGTAATTTTCTCCATGAAGGCACATGCAGCTCACTCATCAGACTCTCCTCAGTAGATATTGTTATTTGTATCAAATTACACGTGGTGATTTTTCAGAGTGGACGACTGTGTCCACTAAGCCATACAGATTTCTGCCATATTGACTCCTTCGTTGCTGTCACTAGTTGTACTGCTTTCTACTGCTTCTTGTTTATATATGTTATTGGAAAAACATTTGAGATTTATGGTCATATTAATAAATATTCATGAAATAGAGTAAGTACCAAGCGAATAAGTAAACTACCAAACCCCTCACAATCTCCTGTGTTGTGTACAACAGGAGTATTTGCTGTTTTATAGAGGAAATAGTTTTTTTCAGGGCTTCATGAAATATCTTGAAGTAATGGACACTTTATTTGCCTTTAGTACCCCCATTTAATATTAGAAATTGAATTTTTACGTAGTGTGTTTGGGAATTCTTAACTGTTTATCATGCATCTAGCTAATACGAAGCATTTCAGAATCACCTCTCCTTAGATGACATCACATTCTTTTACAAAATGCTAATAGGAAAAGAATTGCTGAAATGAGAGGACAAATATCTAGACCATCTCTGGAATTAACTATTCAACTTATTTAAGAGTCTAGTCATACCTCAGAATTGTTTGCTGCCAGATCAGTGTGGCACTCAGATGAATTTCAGTAGTAGGAATTATGTGGATTTGCATTGCTGTGTCATTATGACAGTTGTTGGTTGTAATGTCACACTTAATCAGCAGTTATTGAAAAGCATTTTTCAGCAGAACAGGGATGGGACCTTGACACCGTTCCAGTTGAAATAAAAATAGTCATTGTACATGTTGTGCCATAGGTGCTTAATAACGTGATCAGTTTAAGTAATGGGTGTAATACTATTAAATAAAAATTTAAAAGAAATGCAGGAGGTAGAGTGTTGTACTAAAGTAACTGATTAACCTGTATTTGGACTGTTAAAGGTAATATATCAATACCATAACAACTGGGAAAAAAAACCCCACTTTCAGAGAAAACAGTTGAAAGAATCTCTGTTATTTTTAAAGACTTACTTATTTTTGTCTATATGTCTCTATGTTTTTAAGTATTTTAATTCAGGGAGGAAATTGAGTTGATGCTGTGTAGGTTGTTCCCTAGATAGAGAAGCTAGTAAATTTTGAAAACCCACCTACATGTTTTTGAGTAAAAAACTTAAAGAAATTCTTAGTTCTCTGACTTGATTTTCTGATACCAGTAAGAGGTTGTTGGAAGCAGATGGCCAGATTAGGCAAACATAAGCCTGCAGAGCTTATTTGTTTGCATTAGTCAAATTATGTAATTCCATACAATGGAAATTAGAAGGAGTGTGTTTCTGTGACTACTGCAAATGAAAGCATACCAACTGCACTTCTATTCTTTTCTTAATTAACGTACGGCGATTATTAGCTTACTGATTACATACTGGTGACCTGATCAAGCAAACCAGCTTAACATCTAGAAAGAGACCTAAATGTCATGTACACAAGCCAATTGGATTGCTCGCAGGTATATTGCTTTTGCTGTATTTTGCAAGACACTTATTGAAATAGTCAAATGACAAAGAACCAGTCATTCAGCGGGAAGTCCACTTCCACTGAAATCTTGGTTGAAGTTTACATTTGTTCACCGAACTTAAAATACTTAGAAAATTTATTAAAGACATATGGCTGCTATTGAAATTATGCAAAACGTGATATTTATCCATCTATATACACATCAGAAATTTACATTTTCCTAAAATAGCATATATTTTGTTTCACTGCATTTTTCCTTCCTAGTATATTTATCCAGATGTTACCAGGAGTACACATCAGTAAGTGGCTCTTTAGACAATGTCACATATTAATATTATGAGATCTGCAAGGTATTTTTTGATAGTTTGTGCAGAACCCCTCGCGCTTTCATTTCTGACAGGAAGCTGGACACACATAAGGTGCCCAAACCGCCCATGTTTAGCTGCAGAGCACTGCTCCAGTGTGTGCCAGTGCTTTGTTCTCCGTTCCATACCGCGTAGTCTCCGCTCTTCATTCCCTATGCATATGCAGGTGCTGGATTCTTTCCCAACGTGGCTAGAAGGTTCAATTAACTGTAATGGATACTTTGATAGTGAGAATCTTTATTTCTTCAGCCATAATAATAGCCCCTTATTTTAGGAGATATATTGTTGAATGACAGCTAGTGTTGGTGAATGTGTGTCCACAGAAGTGGGTTCATTTGGTCAGATTCTTAGCTGGCACAAATAGTCATATTTCCATGAAAGATAGTAAGCTATATTAATTTATGAAACCCCAGCTGGTAATCTCAATCAATTTCAATAAAAAGTAACCATCATATTCCTCTGAAGCAAGAATTACACAACCTAGCCTAAAGTGAATTTTGCTGTTTTAATAAATGTAGGTAGTCACTGGTTCGCAATAAATTACATAAAATTAGAGTGTAGTCAATATTTGCTTTCTTTTAAAAATCTATCCTTTCCTTTTCATCGAATGCCACAGAATCATTTATGTATTGTATCTCAGCATGATAGATTATATAGGAATAGTGTATTTAATACTGGAAAACTATCATATAAATACAAATTACATTTTTTTTCATTAGCTAGCTAGCTTTCATTTTGAGGAAGAAATACTCAGTCAATTATAAATGAAGCTGTGCTTTCACTGGAGAGTGAAATATGTAATTTTTTTCAAGCCTCAGCCATGTATAATGAAATCTCTCATTTGAAATCCAGTCTTACGATGGATTTTGAAACATACTGACATTTAATAAAATCTTAGTTAAATTAAAATATGTTCAGTTATTGCAAATTGCTATTTAAATCTAGGGTAAAACTACAACTGCATTAGATGTCGTTAGTGAATAGTTACTATTAACCAATGATTGTGAAGTGTGTGTTTCTAAGAAAGAAGAAATTTTAATTTTTGAGCACAATCCAGATGGTAACCTGGGTGTTAGTGTATTATGGTTCTGCCAGGCACTGGCTCTTCAAGAGGATCTGTAGGAATAGTATGTCTAGGTAACCAGAAGAAGGATCAAACATATCAGGCTGCCATTCCAAATTTGGATTCATGCTTTGCTTCTGTAACTGGCTTTATGTTTCTGTAGCCGTTGGCTAGTAGTTTACCACAATGGTTGTTTGGCTTTTTTGAAATGAAGCGATTATCTGAGTCCTGTCTGTTGACTGGAGGTGTGTTAAAGAGTCTAGCAAATGAATGATCACGGATACTGTCGGATGCTGGTCAAAGGAAAATAGCAGAATAAACTGAAGTTTATACTGTCAGTACCTTTATAGTAATTCGCTGTTGTCAGTACTGTTAACTCGAGAAGTGACACCTGTAAAAGGAACCTATTAAGTACTGTAATTCAGCTTCAAAAAACAATGACTAACAAACAAAAGAAGGCTCTTCGCTCTTTGCATGGTTTTACAAATATAGCTTTGATTTCCATTGTTAAATCTTGCATTTAAGACTAGAGCCCCATGAATAATGAAAAAAACCCCATGTGCGAGTATTATTAATACATATTATTAATAACACTTTGCATATTCTGATTTGAAGTCATCAGGAAAACAGTCACTTTCAATTTCAGTTTCCATAAAATATTATTTGTCCAATTCTAATAAATGCCTAACACAGGTGTGGAAGGAAAAACTAGCTAAAGACCTCCGGTTATAAGTTCAGTAAGGTTTTATTTCACATTGTCATGTTAGATTGTTTTGCCACAGTGTTCCTGATTCTTTTTAAAGGGCCCCTTGAGGATGCCATTGAGGATGAAGAAGAAGAGTGCCTGTCTGAGGAAAATGATACTATCTCAAAAGAAGACTTTCCATTGGAGGAAAGCTTTTCTGCAGAGTTTGAGCCTGAAAATCTGAGCTGTGAAGAAGTGGAGTACTTTTGTAATAAAGGTAATCATTGTAGCCCACCTCTGGAGGGAATACTGGCCAATATGGTCTAAACAATTTTTGGTTTAAAATGTACAAAAAGTTCTATTAATGTAGTAACGTAAAAATAGGAAAATGAGTCACTTGTGGAGTTAAGTCTGGTAAGGGGTAAATATTTAAATGTGTTGGAAGATGTACTTTTCAGGGAGGTCTTGCCTTCAGTGTTTTCCTCCAAGAATGTTACGTTCTATGTATTTAACTGTAAAGAATGGGCCTCAAAAGTTGATTTTTATCAGGTCTGAAGCTAGCAATGCAGCATGTCTGTTCATTGCTGCTTCGCCTATGAAACATTGCTAGAAAAACAGATTGTGTCTATAGATTCTAAGATTAAAATAGAGATTATTACAGAATGTATTATCCATGGTAGAAAACTAGTGATTTGTGAAAGGATAACTTTTAAAGTTGCAGAAGCCTTTTTGATGCATTTGTTACTTGCAAATTATTAAAGACAGAGGTATCTTAGCATAAGCCAAACCCAATTCATTCTTCCCCAGTGTTCAGTCTGCAAGGATGTGCTGTTTCCCATTCAGCTGATGGAAAAAGCGCACTATTGTGTACTGTTATTTAGAGCATTGTTTTAACGTTCTTCCTGCCAGATTTCCACTGGATTGCTCTGTTGTTTGTCTTCTGCAGGTAAGGATGCCTATCGCATATTTGGAGTTGTTGTGGTGACATTCTTCTGTTAGTCCACAACCCCCTCAGGCATTTGGATATTGATGATTCCACTGTCTTTCTGTTCTTTCCCAGATACTGACATACATTTTCTCATGAGAGCTTGATATGCTCCTCTTTCTGTATTATTTTCATCTGTCTTGGCCAAGGCAGAATAAATCCATTTGAAGAGTCAGATGTTATGACTGCAGAATTTTAGTCTTCAGTCATCAGTGGGGAAGGCATGAAAATGTATTTTCTATATGTCCTCTATGTAGCCTACAACTTTTGAAAAAATAATTTATTTTTTGCACTACAGGTTCTTGGTACTTAGTAAGCCATCCAAAGAGATCAAAACAGTCTAGGCAGTAGTTTAGAGTTTAGCTGCTACAAATCTTTGAAGGGAGACCAGATTATGAATGGAAATGCTTTACAAACAGTGGGAGTTAAGTGCTATTGCAACTGTGCTGTAAACTAATGCTGCAGTTACTGCGCATTCACTTGTTCACTTGCCTCTCAGACACCATTTTCCTTAGCTAAAAAAAAAGTACTGGTCCTGTTACTGGCATTGCTAAATAATTATTTAAACCACTACTTGCTTAATTGTTATATTGGTGTCACTTTAGTTCCTTCTGTCAACAATGGAAGATTATGCACCGCTTATGATTTTAATTCATATCAGTTATTTCTCTGCATTTCTTGCTGCATTTCCAAGGCCCACCAATGGAAATACTCCTGTTTTGGGTGAAATTCAGAAAGATATAGGATTTTGTGAGTTTGTTTATGGCAATCAATATTGAAAATTCATGGTGAATTTCAAGTTATCTTGAAACTTCCCTGTAATTAACTCATTTTTCAGGGAAAATGCTGAATCCAGGCCATTGTATTAAACAAGATCAGGAATTAATTTGGAATACGTTTAAATCTGCATCTTGATTACCATGTGTTTATTAAGGACATCTGCTGATTCTTCAAGCTGAATACATTTTAACTCCCCAGCAGTTCTTTTTCCACGTGTGTTGTAGTTATAGAAGGATCTTAAACCTATCCACTGCTACTGCTGCAGAAGAAAAGTTGAAAAGGAAATTTCTGAGGATGAAGGGGCACTTAAAACCCCTAATCTACTTCCAGCTGAGGCAGTGTGACAGAAAGTCCCACTTTGAAGTAAGTGGAGAATATCCCCAGAAAAGGATGGAATGGGAGACTAGATTTGTACTGTTTTTATTAATGTTTCAACTTTTGTTGAATGTCCTGCTTCTTCACTGTCGCATCTTAAGTGTCGTTAGCATGAGGCCGTATATGTTATTCTGAGGGTAAAATCCAAGCAGACAAAACTAAAGAGCAAATAAATTTCTTTTGTGCCCTTTTCTTAATAGAAGAGTTTGTGACTGCATTGTCTAGTAAATACTAAAAGTGAGACAAAGTCTCATGATTTTTGTTATGAATCTGTTAATCATTCATAACCTTCTTTTTTTTTTTGTTGGAGTGCTTCAGTATTGCAATTAAAGGATGGTAGGAGAAATAAGCCTTTTTTTTTTCCCCCTAAAAATATTTTTTTGGTAACATTATGAATAAAAGCTTTAAAATAAGATATGTACCAAATAAGTTAGATAGGAAATAAATGCATTCTACTTTCAGTTCTGAAGGCCTGATTTTCTGATTTTTGTTTTTTCTTTGACAGTATTGGCAGCCTGTAAACCACAGATACCTCCAAAAGAGGGAAAAATAAGTGTAAATCTGTGTTTTCTCATGTGACAGGTTTCCTTTTCCCAGAGAATATCAGAATTGGCATGGGAATCCATTATGCTATCTCTGCAGCCTCCTCTTGCTAGCATGGACCATTAAAGGTTCTAGAAAGTAAGGGGATTTTACTGAATATAAATACTCATCTGTCCTGGCTCCCCACTCCCCTCCCCCGAGTTTTCTTCCTAGCTGACCCAAAACAAGAGGACAAATGAGTAGTAGGGCTTCCTGCAGGAATCGAGAGATGTGGGCAACAAATGACACAACTATTGGGGAGAAGGTGTTCGTGTGGCTTCACCCATGGTATGTTTTTCGTATTTCTCCAGCAATGTAAATCCAAGCATCAGATAAAACCAGAGGCTTTTAATGATCCAAACTATGCTCTGAAGGCAAAAATCTACTGAACTCAAAATTCATTCAGATGAATGAAAGTAGAGGACATACAGGTTCGCAACTTGGTAACTTTGGCTTTTTGACTGAAGAGATTTTCCTGTCAAACTATGCTTGATGATATTATAAGCAGAGAGCAGTCTTGTACTGTCTAAATTGTGAACAGCTAACCTTTATAAAGCCATACATGTCATCCCCACCTTATTAATTTGGGTTTGTGGGATTGATTCAACAGAATAGTTTCCAGAATTAGAAGGTGAAGGCAAAAGCCTCTGCAAAGTGTGAAGCAAATTAATCACATTGATTGAGCTACATGTCATTTTACAACTTCTCGGTTTTCAAAATTATGACTTTTGGCTATTATTTTTCCCTTCTCCTTTTGCTCATTAATGGCTTTTACAACAAGAATCTGGAAAATTCCACCTCCCCTCACACGTTTGCAGCACCACAGATCTACAATTAACTTTGATACATGTGAATAATTATTCCTATGTAGTCTTCATTTACGCTTAAATGTGAAGGAGTGAACAGTGTTTAAGCATGTAAATATTAAAAGCAAAAATGGAAATTAGCAACCTACTATTTATCAGGGATTCGTTTAAGACTGCAACTGTGAGTTTTTAACCTTTTGGATGAAGTTTCCCATCCAAGAATGAGTGTTTTAGAGGAGCCTCAGATTAGATTGCAGTTAGAAGTTTGATTTGTTTGCAGTTTTTTCAGTGAGGTTAGGGGAAAGGAAATATCTTGGAAACAGCAATAATAATAACACAGTTTTAGTGTTCTTCCACTACAAAGCTGCACTGCTTTCAGTCTTTGAAGTAGAAACAAAATATTTGGTAGCAGGTAGCCTTGGTTATAATGCATTGCATTTTGTCAGTTTGTGGCCTTTGAAAATTGCTTTTTATGCTTTGTTATCACAAATGTCTGCACTGCAGATAAGGAAGGTATCTGATGGTGATCAGTTCTAGATTTATTAGATGAATGCCAGTATTTAAATTGCCTGAATAAGGAGAAGGTATTCTGTCTCCCATGGAGAAGAGTGATAGACTTAGATGGCTGAAAGCCTAGTATGGAAGCTAGGAGATAGTACATACAGGTTAACTTTTGTCTTTTGTAGGTAGGAATAAGAAAATAGGTGATGTTAACAGAGACGACAAGAAGTGAGCTGGAGGCATGATGAGGTTAATAAAAGCAGGAGGGCAGATAGTAAAGGGGGCAAAAATGGCAGAACAATACAAAAGCCAATGAGTTGGAGGTGATGGGATGAATAGCAAAGTACTAAATCAAGTTCACTTGGGCTCTGAAGTAGTTTGTCATTGACTTTTTAGTCTCTGGTTGCTGTCATCTTGCCTAGATAACCCCAGGAAAAATAAAAAACTATTCTTACCTGTTATTTAGAAAGTTTGCCATACTCATATGGAGGTGACACTTTTTCCTCTCTAAACACAAGGAGAATAGGAACTTTGTCCACTTCTTAAGGGTGGGAACTGGCTAAACAAATTACAGTTCAGTGTGACCTTCTTAGAAGAAGTGCTCAATGAGGGATTAACTTTCAAAGGAAAAGTTATCTTGAGCAATGAGAGATCTCTTGAGATTAGTGGATAGTTAAGTAGCTGTGTTCAGAGAAGGAAAGAGGCAAGAGAATAAAATGAAGGAAGGGCTATAATTGAGAGAAAATGTGGGACTATTTCCAGAAGAAGGAGGTAACTAGCTGGTAGTTAGAGAAAGAAGACATATCCATTTCTTGCTGCCATGCTTACCAGGACAATTTTGTCGAATTCTCCCATTCCTTGCCTGTAGCATGGCTCTTCTGCTTGTTCTCCGTGCTGTAGGCTTCCCAAGGCAACATTGGCACCAGACATCAGTGGATGAAGATTCAGTGGCCATAATGCTACTGGTGGACGATTGGAAAGCAAATGGCTTCTGTTTCCCACTCTTAACTGTGCTTCAGTTAGTGACATAGGAAGACATGGGGGATACATAAGGTGGGATAAAGATTGGTTGTTTCATGATGGAGTACTTTTAGTATCTATAGCACAAACTGCTATGTATGCCTGTAACCAATCAGTGTTGATGCGTAGTTGCAGTTCCTGATACCTTGCTTATCTTTCTTTGTGGGGGAAGATGGGGGTAAGGGGAATCCAGTGCTGTCTGAAGCTCACGTGCAGTTCTAAGTCAGCAAGGAGAGAACTCAGGGAATATATGGGCTTCTGCTTGGGCAGGAGAGGATGAGCTCAGTACCTGATCCAAGTTTTCTGTTCATGTGCAGTATTTTGTCATTAGCCTGCAAGACCAGTTTAGAACTGGGATTTTTTATGTTAAAGCATGTGACCTGCTTGTGCAGCCAGGCTTGAGATTCAGGGAAACAGCTGCAGTGTGATTCTCCGTATTAGAAAAAGCACATACAAAGCAAAGTTCTTCTGTGCATTAATCTTTCCCTTCATGCTACAGTCTATAATACCAGCCAAACAACACTCTGAAAATGATTCCTCTGTGTCCCTTTTTGCTCTGGAGTATGACTTTGTGTGTGTACAACTATGTGCATCTGTGTAAATATTCTTTGCTTCTTCCATGTTAGGCATGTAGTAACTAACAGTATGCTTGTAATAACAATATGGTTGCTATATTCTCTTTCTGGATTAAAAGTAGATTCATGCCTTTTTTCTTTTCTTTTCTTTTCTTTTCTTTTCTTTTTTTTTTAACTAGAAACCTTTTAATCAATAATGTTACTTTCCTTTTCAGTAATGGTTTCCCGAAGAAATTTCTACCTCTTTTGCTATAGCAAGAGGAAGTAGGATCAGCATAAGGCAGCTATACCATAATCACTTTGAGCTCAATAAGGAGATCTTTACAGGCAACTTTGTTCATATTTCTTAACAGGATTAAGAAGCTCAGCTCTTTAAATTCTTGCATATAACACTGACATTTCCAGGGTGTGTTTGGACCAGGGAGTTCAAAGAGAAGGAATAGAAGAGAAAAGCCAATATGACTTTGTTTTTTACCTTGCTGGAGGAGCTGTTTGTGCAAATCGCCTATAAGCTTATTGACCTGAATCTTTGACTCCTTGTTTTCTCTGGATTTGGCTGGAGTGTAGACACTGATAGAGCACTGATAGAGGTGATTGCACAGCCTTCGGCTTTGCTTGGCACCAGACATCCCCCCCTCCCTGCGCCTGACATTATCTTTCCATGGCAAAACTTCTGCTCTCCTGGAGCTCATATTCCGTTATATTTATAAAATTTATTTTAATTCCTTACATTTTCTTGATGTAGGCATTCTGAGTAAATGAAGGACACATTAATTCTTTTTGGTAGGCAGAGACGGGAGAGGGCATGTGTGTGTGAAGATGTGTTTTCATCTCCTAGGATAACAAGAATCTGCGTAAGAACTCACAGTGTTACTCCTTCCAAAAAGACAAGAGTTACCTCTTACTGCCTTGTGTGCGTGTTAGTGAACGTCTGTTGGATTCTTGTGTTCCCCAGGGTGAGGGTTCCCATACGTTTATTTGTATCCCATTCAGCTCAAACAACTGAATCCTGTGCATTGTCCGTACTTTTTGTCAGATGCTGAATATGGATAAAGAAAGGAAGGGTGTTCTGCGGTAATGGCCTTTGAAGGGTGCTAAGTCAGAATTCTCATTCTGATTCTGGATCCTGGCAGGGTGAAAGGAGACCTTTTTCTTCTGAACATAAGCATATGCCTTGTTCTTTATCTCCCGTGCTCTCTCATTTTTTCCTGTGACTGGAGCTCACAGGACCACCTGTTTTCTTGATGGAAGAGAGGGGAGATACTTGAAAAGGTTGCACCATTCACTTGAGAGCAAGGAAAGGCGTCCAGAACAATTGTCTATCCTATACTCTTTTCTATTTACTGTTAACCCATATGTAAATCTCTGGGGCCATATTTTCAGTCGAACTGAAATCCACAGAGGTATTAACATCAACTTTAGTGGGTTAAAAAATTGACATAAGTTAGACTAGGAAACCCTTTTTTTAATCAAGAAATTAAATAATTGATCATCAAGCAGAAAACTATATCTCATTAAAGAAGCTAGCAAGCCATGTTTCAAGAAGTAAATACATAGATGCAAATAGAGAACAGTATTTTAACTGTATAGAATTATAAAGTGAAAGAAAACACTTAAACGGCTTACTCAACTTTAAGCTGTTTATCAAAGCAACTCCAGCCTTTTCAGTCAGCACATTTTGGTTTTCTTAAGAACAATGAAACTGTGCATTCTATCACAGCTATGAGGAAAGGGATTATTTGTTTACAACAAGTAGTGTAACGTCCCCTTTCTAGAAAGTCACTAAACTTGAACTTGGATTGACTTAAATTTGAGCTCAAATTTGACAGAATGTGATTTGCAAATTAATGAGGGTAATCTTTAAAATATGAAATGCACAAGTGGCAAATTTCACTACGTGTTCTTAGTTCATGTTTACTATACATCTGTTACTAATTTTATTTACAATGAAGGTTCATTTTGCCTTTTTTCTAATTTGGTGTTCTTCACACAAAAATTCTGAATACTTTTGAAGGGTTATGAGACATTCCTGAAAAATTGCTGTCAACCTGAGTCCAAAAAACAGAGTTGCTCACAGGCTGTGTACTATCTAAGTCATTGATGGGGATATTGGCAGTAATTTAACTCTCAAAGGATCGGAAAAAAAAAAATGAAATGCCACATTTATGATATCGTTGGATAAATATTGATAAGACAAATATTGCTGGACAGATTCTTGTGGATAAGAGAAGAGCAGAATTTATTTATGATTGTTAAGTCTTTTTCTTGGTTTGGCTCATTGAAGTCTAGCCATTTTGAAACCATGTATATAATACAACATATATTAGCAAACATACATCCAGTCATAGGGACTTGGCTGCTTTTGATATTGAAGCACCTGGAGCGTTGATTATTTCAAATAAAAGCACCAAACTGTTTACAACAAGGTAAATTAAAATTTTATTTTATGGGAGGAGAAATATGTTGCTACTCGTTATGTAAGCTGTATGTGGAAATCACCTGAAAATTACATGAGTGTATGATAATGATGTCAGCTGCACATGATAAAATGAGATTTTCTTGGTTGGATGAAGACTTCTTATAAGGGACATATTATTCCTGCGGTGGGGAAGGGACAGAATTGTTGTTTAATTAAGTGGAAATAGAACTTGCAGAAGTCTTCAAACTTAGAGCTTAAAATGTCATAGACTATTTCTGAAGTAATCTCTCTGTTCCGCTACAGGGTGTTTTAGAACCTCATGGATTGTTGATTTCCACTGAAGTAATTTTTGAAAATTATATTAAGCAATAGTCTTTGTTTGGGGCATCTAAATATCTTTAAAAACGTGCTTCTGCTACTTTTGTAATCCAGTGCCTAAAGCCATATAAGTTTGAACTCCAGGTTGATACTTGAATGTCTAACAGAGTTTTTGTATTTGAAATTTTAATGGGGACTTTTGCTTTTTTTTCTCCTTTAAATCTATTGAAGCTTTTCAGTAGCCAGTATATGTGAATGATACTCATTTGTAGTACTGGTGGCACAAGAGTTGCTCCCTGAAAATTAGTATAAATATAAAACTCATTAATAGAAGGAAAGCCTGGAATACAATTTAGAGAACACTTTCACTGTTCCACAGGAAAACATTTGCATGAGCCATCCTTGTCTTGAAAGGAATTCAGAAGCAAAGAGTGCGATAATGAGAACATATCAAACCTTTAGAGAAAGGAAGGCCAGGCTGAGTCTAGTTGAACTTGCTATACAGCAGTGTCTTATCCCAGAAGAAAAGTGCCCTGACTAAAATGGATAGAAATAATTGACACTGTTTTTTAACGTAATCACTGTGCTGAAATGTCATTGTGTCAAGATGTCATTTTGTTAAACAAAGTGGTGATTTTACTGTGAACTAAAATAGTTTCCATACCATTATTTTGGAGAGTTAGCAGCTTGCATACGTATAGATACTCACTGACACATGGATATTCATAGACCTTTCCTAAAAGAGACAGTGCATTATTTCTGACATTTACTAGATAAATAATTAAAAGAGTGCTTAGGGCAACTAGAAACATACAGTTATTTCAAGAGATTTATCTCAGGAGAAATTATGATTGTTAATCAGCATGACAAAAAACAATAATTGCTTGCAAAGAAGCAAAGTATTGTGATGATTAATATAATCTGAAATAAAATGCAGTGGATTAACGTGTACAAGTGCTGCTTTCTTTCAGGTGTGTTAGCAAATCAATCATCTCAGGGCCACATTTTGCTCAAACTTACTGTATTTGTAGAGTAGGGCATCTCAGTTGACTGGTGGGCTTCACTGAATTTATTTCTAGTATACATCAGATGAAGTAGCAACAGCCTGGTAGTGATAGCACCGGCTCTCTCTCTCTGTCCTTCTGTCCTTGCAAGGCTTGTAGAATAAACCCATTTGCATGGTACTGTAGCCACTGTACTTGTTTATCTTGTCCTCACACCAGATGCCAAATATGGCTAAGTATGGAAGCATCCCTCCGAATTTATTTAGTCTTTATTCTCAGCGTTCTGTTTCGATACCTGACGTGGTTTTGCTGGGACAGACCATAGGCCTGCCGTGGTCTACAGGCCATCAGCGGTTTGGAGTCAGCCAGGGCAGCTGCCGTGAGCTGGCTCGCAGGGGTATCCCAGACCATAAACGTCACCCGCATTATAAGGGGGGAGTTTGCTGAGAAGAAGAGGATTTCCTGGTTGGGCTGTTCCTGATTCTTTTCCTTCTCCACCTACTTCTCCCCATCTCTGAAGGAGCTTGATTCCCATTCTGCTCCTGAGGACTGCTATCCCCTTTATTGTGACTGCTGTACGTTCACTGGGCTGAGTATAACTTTGTACACTTTACATTGGTATTAGTTTGGCTGTTTCATTAAATCTGTTTTCATTTCAACCTGTGGTTCTCCTTTCCTTTCCCGATCCCACTCCTCTGCTGAGAAGGGGTCATTGGGTGATAGAGCATCTGCTGTAGTTTAGCCCCAGATGCAGGCTAAGGGTAGACAATACCAAAAGCTTACGTAAAGATTTTTTTATTATTTATTATTATTATTAATTATTTATTATGGCATTATTTACAGGTATTTTATACCCAGCATGGTTTATATCTGCTTGAAAGCTTTCATTGCGATTAAAATTACAGACTTCTGCTTGTTAAATGTATATATACATAGAATCCTTTAAAAAGAGGTGATCCACAAGAAGGGCAGTTAAGTCCTTTATAGATGTCACGGGTATTCATAAGAATAGTGTGTGCTGCCAAAAAGTAAGTTACACTGAATGAAGTACATTGTATATGTAATTTAAGTTATATATGGTTTCTTTCAAAGTGATGTGAGCGTTGCCAGGAACCTCTCTTCAGAAGCAATGATTCTCAGCTTTTTCAGTGTTTATTAGGATTCAAGAGCAAGATTATCAGTGTGTGTAAGCTGTCTTATTGGTGATAGGCATTGCAATAAAGCAAATAACAAAGGACAATTTTTGCATGCTAATTTATAGTTTCTGAAGCTCCAGCATCTTGTTCATATGTACAGTCTCAGAATCCTTCTTTGGTTCTGGAATTACTGCCGTTGTAGGTTGCAGCAGAAAGGAGAGGGCCCCTTCCCCCATGTTCTCTAGAAAGCCTGTCCCTTCATGACCGTTACACTGGCCTGTTAAAGTACATAAGGATATGTTCCCTGCTGAATTAAGGTCTAGAGGGAGTGACTCCCCAGGTCTCTGCATTGTGTCTGTTTTCTCTTTTGGCAGTACAGAATGCTACAGGCTTTGTAACCATTTATTGCTGAATTGATTTATTATAATTGAGAAGTGATGTTTCACTCTGAACAGCTGTATTAGGATGTTAACAATTTAAGTTTACATTTATGCTGCCAGGAAGAATGAACACAAACTGAATTTCAAACTTTTAATGTGCTCTCACTCAGCCATGTGCTGTTTGTGACTGGTACAGTCCTTCACCCAAAGCTATTTTGTCTGATGATAAAACCATAAGTGTATGAAGCTTGCACATTTTTCATCTCTTTTATGACCTTATCTTTTGTGAGCGGCTTCTGTGAAGGTATCCTAACTATAGGAAGCACCTGGCAAACATATATGATATCTATGCTGTGATAAGCAGTTGTGAACAGAAACTAGATCTGTCAGTTCTGAACTGTTCATTGTTAAAAATACTTCGTTGATTCAACTGATTGCAAAATACATTATAGAGTGACTAACAGCTGCTATAACATTCCTAGTCAAGAAAGTTCAATAGTTATATTGTACAAGACTTCCTGTAAGAGCCTAATACTGATAGGAACAACATGGATTAAAACAGCAGGTTTGAGAAGAACTGCTAACCCATGCGCTTCTTTAAAATATCGCAACTACTTGTGGTACAAGCTGATTAAGTACAAATTGAGAAGTCTTTAATTTGTTAAAAAGATTAAAGTGAAATTACTTGTTAATATTCAAGTCTCTCTTTTCCTACTTGTCAGTGTTGTCAGAGATGTTAAGAGTTCTCCCTCTCATGTTTCTGGTAATGTGTCTCTTCTGTGGTCTTCAAATTCCCTGACCAACTGTACGACTGCGAATTACAGTGGGTTAACGTGTTCACTTGCATCTACTGGATAAACACTAGGATATGAAAAAACTTGGAACTGTTTTTGGAGAGCAACAAAAACAGTTAATGCTGATAAAAAATAGTAAGGTCGAGATGAAAATTCGATTCATATTTCAGTATTGAAGTTGTTTAAATAGGATTTTTTATTTTTCTCTTAGTTAAGCAGTATTTTGTTTATTCAGCACTTCGATATAAGGCAGAGATTTGTTTCACCTAACTTTAGCTGGCTAAAGATAGGTTCCTAGTCTGAGCTGTGTGTTTCAGAGGATGATTCATTTCAGCTATCTCAGACACCAAGAGGGGTCTTTTATCTCAGGCATCCTTGAATAGGATGAGTCACTGTGGAGGTTTCTCTCTTCCCTGTCTGTAGGAGCACCTGCATAATTGGCCTGGACTAGCTTAACTTTCAGACATCTAAGGTTAGAGATGAATTCTGCCTGAAGTATAGCTTTAATACCAAATATAAAGAAATAGCTGAAAGTCCAGTAGGCTTAATTGACTCATGACTAAACATGCTATATGATACTACAGATTCTTGATCACATGAGTCTTTTTTTCATGAAGCAATGTTCTTCTAAAGGACAGAGTTAACTTACTGATCTTAGTTGCCAGAAGAAAAAAACAGAATCAGGCTTTGCTTCCTTTTAGAGCATTTGTCATTGCTGGTACTTCTATACCACTCTTTGGTCTTGATGGTGAAAAGTTATTTCTCCTTTAACTTAAATACAAAATGTAATTGAGCAAGTGTGTGAAGAAATAAGCATGAAGAAAAAGCAAAACAGTGGGATTAGAAAGGAATCAAAAGGTTAGTAGCAAATTGAGTGCTATACATAAGGCAAAAGCCACTTGATTTGACTTGGAAGAAAGAAAAAAATAAGGTTATGGATTCAATGAAAGGTCTACACCTGTAAATTGAAGAAAAATGTAATCATATAATGTTTAAATACAATATTTAATATTTAAATTTTAAATATAAAATAATAGTCTTATGGAGACTGATAAGTAGTCAGTGAATGAAAAAAGAGTAAACAATGGAAAGAAAATAAATTCTGTAAGGAAATAAACTCCTTTGTGCTAAACAAATGTTAGCTGCTAAAGTAGCACATTAAGTAAGTGGGAAGAGAAGAAAAGAAGCTTGAGATGTATTTTGTTATCGTCTCTTGTGCTAAGCCTCCTTTTTGCTTCTTAAAGTTGCAGCATCTCCAGCACCAAATGGATTGACTTGGTTGTCTGTTTTCATCTGACCTTGATGGTCAGCTGAGCCTGGGATAGACTTGCCTCGCTGGTGGATTCTGCAGTCTGCGGTCGTGTACTGTTTGATGGTTTCACAAGCAGATTGCTTCAGTATGGAGGGAGAGTGGTATGGGGGAACAGAAGTCAGTGTTGTGGTATTTCAGGAGTGTAATGCGTGGACTTGGTAGCTGGTGAATAATAGAAAACAATGAAAATAATTAAAAATACTTCTAGATGCAAACCAATGTTTTCCTTAATGTAAATGCTACACGTTTTGTTCTACTGTATTTGCACAGGCCATGCATGACATGAAATGAATTCATGAAAACAAGATCATGAAAAACACATAACACCATACTTCATGAAACACTGAAAATCAAGTTAATGAAAATTAAGCCATCTCCTCATCTCCCAAATACTTAATTACTGTGTGCTGTAGGTTGTGTACCTTAGCTGTAATTCTGTCCTTCTGTTGTCCTTCAGCCCAGTGTTTTCACAGAAGTTTCTCCTCCTCTTTCAATAATAACACCTTTGTTTGTTTGATGTTCTGGTTGGTTGCATTGATTGAAAGAATGCTTAAATTTTCATACTCATACCAGGTCTGCATATATTATAACCTGGAAAAACTTTTCTATTTTGGACCTAAAATTTTCCATCCTTGGGCTCTATCTAAAAGAATTCTTACTATTTCTAAGCTGTGTTGTTGTTGTTCTGATTTAGTCCATAGAGATCTATTGTTTACAGTGGAAAAAACCCATTTTCTTTAGTAGAAAAATTCAATGGAAAGAACATTTTAAGAGCTTTCTATGATGATTATACAACTTGAGTTAGAAAGTCATGATCAGAATTGCTCTTGCTGCGAAGTGCTTTCCAACGTTTTGGAGCGATCTTGCCAGGTTTGAACCTTGGAAAATTGTCCTTTGTGACTCTGCATTAAAGAGCAGTTTATTGCAGCCGTAAGTAGCTATGAAGGTAGAAATATGAAGGTAAAAATATCTGATAGGTTCTTCAGTCCACGCAAAAAAGCAGAGCTCTGTCTGGTTACTACAAAATAACTATACAAATGCTAATTCAAAAGAAGGTAGTTGATTAAAAACAATTGCTGAAACTACTTATAAGAAACTTGATAGCTTTGTTAGCATGTGAGTATTTAGGACTGTGTTCTGAAAGGTGACTTCAGATTGAACTGAAGCATGTGAATTTCAAATGCCTGGGTAAAATCATACAGTCTTTTTAACAGAAAAATTCTACTAGGTATTCATGTTTTCTTTTATCTCTAAGTGCCTGTGAATGCACTGGACTATATTTTTAGGACTACCAATATGCAGAATGTTTTTGTATCGAAGTCTGGAGTAAATACAGTATTGCGTTTGTTAAAGAAGTAGTTTACTAGGGTTTTATACTTAGGATTTGAAAAACTGCTTGTTTCATGAATGCAAGGGAGAACGTGTTATTACAAGACGTTGCATGTGCATATGAAGTTAATACTTTATCGTGTTTGTATATAACCATGTACTTAAACTCTGGCTCACAATCTTATCTGGTATAAATATAGCTCCAGTGATAATGTATGGGGATCTGGCATGGTCTGTTGTAATCACATTTCTTTACCTATGTTGCTAATAAAAGCTTTTGTTATTATGAGTGAGGAAAAAAGTACAAGTTACTGCTTAATTGCTGTGCTTTTTGCTCCTTCTTGCTCTCCTATTGTCAAATCAACAGTCTAATTTTCAGATTCTAAAATTCACAGCATTTGTTTTTTAGTGCTGCCACTTTTCTGTGGGACATAGTTTTTTACAAGGTTTGCTTCAAGATTGCTAAAAAATTTAAACCGTAATTCAGATGTAGTTAACTGTGTAATTTCTTTTTTTTTTCCCCCATTCTTCATAAAGTCTTTCTATGCAAGAGGTTCTTGGATTGATTAATAGTTTAAAAAAAAAAAAATCTACAAGTGCAATGAAGTACTGGCCTGGATAAGCCCTCGAAGATGTCATTTAACTCATTATTGTGGTCAGACTATTTTGTGTTAATATGTGAACCCTCACCTTCAATGTATTTTTTTGTAGTGGTTATTTCGAAGTATTTTATATCTGTGTTTAACTGAAACAACTGCACTTTCAACAAGGAGTTCTTTCAATAAAAATTAAAGGGTCATCTCTACATATTTAATTGTATCACAATTTTCCATGCTTCCTATATGCAGCCTTGTGGTGGGTAGTTACTGAAGGCAGACAGACATTCTCGGGTGCTTCGGGATGGTGAAAATTATAAAATTCATAAGAAATGTTGCATTTCTTTAGATAAAGCTTGATAGTGCCAAAATTATCGTAGGGATTTGCTGGTCCATTATGACCTTTAAGGGCAAGTTCCTTAAATGCTGAAATACCACAGAGTAGCTCTTCACTAGCTGCCTGAGAAGCCAGAATGTTTAGTGGACCGTAATTTTGTACTGAGTGTCATTAATCTGCAGTGCATAAGAAACAGGTGTCAACTGAAGAAGACACATAACTGAAAGCGTATGTTCCTGGGGAGTAACAAACTGATTTCTTTCTTCATTTGTGTGTACAAACTTAATGACTTTGTGCATTGATTTACAGAATTAGCAGCAAGTTGTGATTCTGGTTTTTAGGCGTATGGAGTAAACACTGATTTCCAAGATTTATCTCTCCATAGAACTAGAACAATTGGATACTTGGAGCTTGTCTGAATCACTAGGAACTTACAGATGTTTACATGTCTAATAATACTTTTTTTCATTTTCTCTCTGTTTATAAACACGCATACGCATGTAAGGAGTTGTTTGGATATTGTAGGAGTTCTGCTTAAAAGTCAGTATTGAAATACGTCAATACTGTGTTTCTTTGATTTTTTTTTGTTCAGGCAATGAAGAAGGCATTCAGGAGGCAGCAGAATCTGATGGCGACGCAAGGTCGGAGAAACCAGGGCAGCTTGCTGTGGAGGCTGAAGATTGGGATGGGCCAGGTAGGAAAGAAACAACTGAAAGCCAAGAGAAATTTCTTAAACGAGATTCCAGTATTTTAAAATATTATTATTTCAGTAAGTGTGTTATGCTTTGAATTGATTTTTAATGGAGTATTTCTTTTATGATCCTTTGAAGTCCAGGATATTGATGGATAAGTACTAAGATAAAGTTCTTAAGGAAAAAACGGTTTTGACTATACTGTTTTGGAAATTGTTAAACATAAAATGCCTTACATAACTGCTTGATACAAAGGTAAAATGCTGTTGCTGCTTAGAATTTTAGGATTAAAGTTTATGTGTAAGTTCCATGGTTGTATTAAGGTAGAAGCTTCTCTGCTTTGTTTTCTGAGGCCAGAAGAACAACCCAACGCCTGTGTCTCTTCTCAAGCTTTGTGCCTACATTTAGCAGCATGTTGAGCTTTACAAATAGGTATGGTATCTACTGGCGCTTTCAAGGACTTTGTTTACCTGGTTTAGCCTGATAGAAGTAATTTAGCACAGTCAGTCATTAATTTCAGTTGAAAGAGCTACTTTTGGATTGCAGTCAATGAAGTGTTAGAACTTCACATTAAAACAGTAATTCGTGGTAACGTTTTCTGTTATGCACAATGAAGATGGTGCAAGCGTAACATTGCTAAGATATAAGATACGGTGGTAACATGGGAATACTTTCCAAGTATCTGTTCAATATAAGTATGTAAAACCCTTGTTGTACCATAACAATATCTATGACAAAGGGGTAAATTGTGTCCCTCCATCAGGCAGTTCTGCAGTTGAATTCAGTGCAATGTTTTCATGGGTATGGACTCTGGAATGGGACTTTAAAATCTATTATATTGACTGTATTTTAATAGTCTGAAACCAAACGTACCTTTGGAATAGCTGTCTCTTTTATGGAAATTTTCTCTGAAAAGGATGAGCATATCAGAAAAGAGTTCCAGAAGCATTCTATCAATAATTTATAATGCAATAATAATATTTCATTAGAAAAATTCCTGTATTTCAATCACATTTTCATCCTTGCTTGATTTTGCAAATTAATGTATGCTTTTCGTGAAGAGAGGAACAAAACTAATGGCAATTTTCTGAAACCGGTAGCTGGAAAATATAATGCAAACAAAAATGAAGACATAGTATATCTAATTATTGTGATGTCATTTAAAATGTTTTTAATGATAATACACAAATAAGTTGATATTCTATAAAAAGTACTATGTTGTTATATGAGAACAAGATTTACTATTATAATACACTGCAGTACTTTTAAAATAATACAGGAGACATCTTTGGATGTAGCAGAACAGCCTTTTCCAGCTTCGTAGTAGAATTAAAGGCTGTCAGTGATTAACATATGCTTTGCTTTTAAATAAACTGTATCTGAAATTGGTAAATTTTTGTTGCTTTTTTGTTTTTAGTGTATTTCAACATAGTTGAATATGCATGTTTTGGGCTGTTATTGCTTTATATTACAGCTATCTTACACAAAAGTTTCAGAGATACCTTTTATGATATTATGGAGTAAAAGGAGTATTTTTTACTTGTTGCACAGAAATTTCATTTAAAAAGTAAGATGTATTTTTTGTAATATTTATTCATAGCTTTGACATGGGATAAGGTGGAAATCAAAGCTGAATGGGCAAAAATTCCTTCTGACTTCAGAAAACTGATGACCACCAACATGTAATAAGCAGCTCTTTTATTTAAATATTTGTTCTCTGCAAGTGTGTAATATGTATGAAGAAAGTAATGGATACATACCCCATGACATGCTCTCCATCATGCATGCTTTCTGAACTGAGTTTAGTTATTTTTTGGTACAGAAAAAGAAACAATCAACAGAAGATCACTTCTGACCATGCAGTACAAAGATAACTTTTTTGGATCTTTGGGAAAAAAACGAAAGTGTGAAGTATTTTGCTTATGTAGGAACATATTTTAGCACAGCACAAACAAAGCCATTAAAAACTTTTTCAAGAACTTTACCAACTCATAGCAGAGGTCCTACCTCAAAGAGCAGATGACCATACATTCTTTGAACTGTCTCTGGTCTTCTTACTGAGATGGAGCTCCCTCAAAATCCAAAAATGATTGTGTTCTGCATGACACAAGTTGCTGTTGACTGATAATGTGAACTGTGACACCTCAAGGATTCATATAAATAGTAGAGCCGTTTTGTTGTTTTAATTTTTTTCTTTTTTTAGCACTAAGGGAACATATTGTTATTTTCAGTGCCAGTGCTTGCCAGAGACTGAAGTTTTGTGAGTTACTCATTAGCTCATGGATGTGTCAAAATTAAGCTTCTGGCTTAGAGTTTTATTTTGTTTGAAAATTTGCATTGTTAAATGGTTCGCATGCATTCCCAAGCCTTTGTGATTAGAGTATTTTTATGAAGAAAAATCTGAAGTTCAAATGTGCTGTAGCTTCAAAGAGTTTCTGCTGAAGCAGTCCTTCAGATCACATGGTCATATGACATTCACTGACCATCAAGGAATTGCAGTGATAATGCCTAGTCTGTGTAGTCACTTTTGAGTTTACCTGAATGTTTTTTAAACTATCCTCAGTTTTCATTGGTTTTGTCCTCATTTTTTTCCAAAATTCTTTTTAATGAGAAGAATACTCTGAAATAACGGAAGCTGAGATCAATAGACTCTGTATGGACACAGAGTAAAGAACCTGATCCTTTTTCCATTATAGCCAACAGCAAAAGTCCAAGGAATAGAAAGTGTGTGCAAAGTAAGACTGGGCTTAAACTAAATTTATATGAAGAGATTTATTTTTTTAAACCTGGAAGCAGGCGTCATTTTACAGCCTTAAATATACTGTTTGCTATCATATGGATGTCTTAATGCTTGTAAATGTCTATAGTTTTATAACCTTTGTATTCATCATCATCATCATGGCTTGGCTTCGCAGACGAAGATTTGGGAAGGGCTTTGCCCACGCTTATTGCAAGCGCGCTGATGGCTGAAAAGGCCAATGCGGGATAGGCAAGACCGGTTGCAAAGAGCACACCGGAGGGTCTCCTTGGGTGGTATTGCCGTTTCGTCCCTTGCCTGTTGCTACAGGGCTTTGCAAACGTGAGTACACCCTTCAAGCCTGCGCGGTGGATTTTTTAGGTGAGGCGCAGCGTGCGCGAGACTGGCCCCACCCTTTACACCTGAGGTTCATCTGCCAGGGCCTAGCGAGCTTAGACGGTGACAGCGAAGTCCTCAGGTCGTAGGTTTGGTTAGAGTATCCTTCTCTTAGATGGATGGCCTTACAGGGCTAAACGAGCTCCATCTGCCCGGGTTTGGAGTTAGAGTTGTCCTTCTCCTAGGATGGTTGCCCAAAGGCTAGTGAGCCCATCCTGCCCGTGGACACACTTTGTCTGACCCTTCAGTTGAGACCTGTCTGGCTTGGGAGACCCTACCGGAGGCATATGCCACCACCAGCATAGCTCTCAACTTCACAAGGGCACGCAAGCTCTTTCCCCACGGCAAGGGGGTGCCCGTGAAAGAGAACCTTTGTATTACTGCTAGGTTATCAGTGCCTGTGAGGCCAGTGATGAGTGTTTTAACACATATGACCAAAATGCAGATCTCCCGCGTGTCTTCTGCAGACTGTCCATCACACAAGAGAATAGGATCATTGCATTTTTTTACTAGATATCTGTTCTATGGAAGAACAAAAACTTCCTAAACTCGGGGAACTGTGAATGAAATATCGTAGAAGTTCCATGCTACCATGTCAGGACTTCCTTAAAATCTCTTGTTGAATCTGGTATAAGGAAATTACATATTATATCCCATCTTGAGAGATAAAGAAAAATTGTTTACAAAATTTAGAAATTAATGCTTGTTTATCATCCAAGGGTCATACCTGTATTTTTGGTGTATAAAAGTTCAGTCCACTGTACTTATCGTTTTAAGAGAAAGCACATATGAACTGTGTTGAAAGGGAGAAAAGATTTGAGTGCAAAAGTGTAAATTATAACTTGGAAGTGTTTAAGACAACTTTTTATATTTTTCAAATGTTATAATACAAGTGAAAAAAATGATGACTTTACCTAGAACAGAATTTAAAAAAACCCAGAAAAATCCCAAGTTTAAAAGGAATGGGAAAACAGAGGATACAACCAGATGCTAGGGCATGTAATACTTGTCTAAAAGGAAAAAAAAAAGCAAAACCTAAAAATCTATCAGTAGCTTCATTAATAACAGTAAGATGACATTTTAAAATGTGGTAAGGAAAAAAAATCATTAGAAAATTGGTATTGATCTATTGCAAGTCAGGACTTTTAATAGTTACGGGGGTCAGGAAAAGGGTATAGTAATTTAAGTATTTCCAGTCTGCTTAAAACATTTGTGCTGGAAAACCTATTGGGAAGCGATGACTGTACTTCCGTTCCATCAAGAACTGATCAATATGTTAAACCCGCTAAATCCTAGCTAATTTAAGCAGTCTGATAGTGTGGATTTCACTTTTTTAGGAGCTAAGCGACCCACTGTTCTAATCATCAGTCTTCAGTTTTCAAAAAGTTTTGAGATGATTTGGAAATTGTAGAATACTAGAGGAAACTTCTGTGCTTGAAAACAGTCAGTCAGGGTTTTCCAATGTGGCCTGTTGGAAAGGGACCTTAAAGATCATCTAGTTCCAACCTCCCTGCCATGGGCAGGGACACCTTCCACTAGACCAGGTTGCTCAGAGCCCCATCCAACCTGACCTTGAACATTGCTGGGGATGGGACATCCACAGCTTCTCTGGACATCCTGTTCCAGTGTCTCACCATCCTCACGGTAAATTATTTCTTTCAAGTACTTCTTTCTACTGTCTAATCTAAATCTACCCTCTTTCAGTTTAAAACTGTTACCCCACATTCTATCACTACACTTCCTGGTAAGGAAAATCCTTCTCCGTCTTTCCTGTAGGCCCTCTTTAAGTACTGGAAGGCTGCTGTAATGTCTTCCTGGAGCCTTCTCTTTGCCAGACTGAACAATCCTAATTCTCTCAGCCTGTCCACATAGGGGAGATGCTCCAGCCCTCTGATCAACTTTGTGGCCCTCCTCTGGACCTGCTGAAGCAGATCCACATGTTTCTTACGCTGGAGGCACTAACACTGAACCCAGTTCTCCAGGTGGGGTCTCACCAGCATGGAGTAGAGGGAAAGTATCACCTCCCTCCTCCTGCTGACCACACTTCTTTTGATGCAGCCTGGGATGTGATTTGCTTTCTGGCTTTCTGTGATTGCTGGCTCATACTCAGCTCATACTGCAGGGCTGCTCTGAATCCACTCATTGTCCCACCTGTATTTGAAGTGCTATTGTTAGATCCAAATAACTTGACGTGTTAGCCGCAGCATAGTTTTAGTTTCAGTATAATTAAATATGAAGTCATGTTGCTTATGAGAAGGTAATAGAAGTTTTACAGAAAGTAGTGTGTCTGAAAAAGTCTTTGGATTTAGTGAACCAAGGCTGAGCCCAAAAAATAGAGTTGTGGCTAAAGGATATGTTTAAATTCTCAAATTAGCTTGCTTATCTGGTTAGCAGTCTTGTTTGATGCTGAAACAGGGTTCTGTCTCCTGCATTCGCCCTTCAAGAATGTTAAAATTTGAAACAGGCTTAGAGAAGAGCCACTAGAATGTTGAAAGCACTGATATTATGAAAAAGTCTGGGTCTTTTTTCTATTTATTTTATCAAAGAAAATATTAAAGGACAACCTGATTACAAACTACTTTAAATTCAGAGCGAAAATCTGATAACAATGGGCACCTCTTTCTAGCAAAGTATCAGGAGATTAAATGGACATTGCAGCTTCGCAATTTCAGACACAAAGAACAGATTTTAGTGCTTAAAAAGGTAATTATTGGAACATTTTATGAAAAGTCATTTATCTGTCATTAGAAATATTTACATTCAGGATGAGATACTTTCCTAGAGAACATGATCCAGTTCTGTGGTAAACACTGTTTAAATGGGGTAGATTCCACTGGTCAGAAGTTAGACTGGCTTACCATGGTAATTCCTTGTAACTAGAATGGAATGAATAAATGAATATACTATATAATACGTTTATAAATACTGTACTTGGTCCTAAGGAGGAATTGGATGTCTTTCTTCTTAATTCATGTGCAGTATACTGTCAGCTAGGTTTTCCTGATTTCCTGTGGGAGCTTTGCTTTCGTAGCCATAAAGGAGCACAACTTTCTGGCAGAATCCACTAATTTTGTGAGTTGGATAGTCTTGAAAGTCAATCTCAGAATTTCCTTTGAAATGTATCTGAATTTTTCTTGGAACATGAGAAAATGTGGTTTGTCCGCATATCTGAAAAAAAAAAAAAAAGGGCGGTGGAAAAATAAGACCTAAAACTCTCATGGTCATTTTATCATAATTTTTAAATGGATTGTTTACGTTCATCTTCACATAAAGCAAAAGTTTCGTATGTGCAAAACTGTGCCTCCAGTAAATCAACAGAACTTCTGCTATTGAATATAGAAAAGCAGGATGCTCACAACTCATGTTACATCTCAGAAGGCTCAGCATAACTTGTATACATAAGTCAAAGAACTGTTGAAAAAAGTATGAAGGATAGTTAAATATAGCACAGTATAGTTCCTTTAAGTTACAGGCTGTGTTTTCCTTAAAATGTGTCAGAAGGTTTAAGAAAAATAGTAATCAGAAAATAAAGTAGTGCTAAAAATAATGATATATTGAGCTATGCTGCTATTAACATTTAACAAAAGGGACAAACAGGCTTTCCTGTGAATTACGGCGTATTGCCTTAACAAGGTGTGGATCAGAAGGGTCCTACTGAACGTCTGACATGCCAGGTTCACATTTTTATCTGCTATAAAAGGTAGTTTGAAAAGCTTTTCTGAACAGATTTCCTGTAACCATTCATAAGAATCACTGTAAATAGGTATCGATTGTTTGGTTTGCTCTGCATTGTTTAGTAATACTATAAACAGTTTGGGTTACAAAGCAAAACTGTATAATATAGATTGGAGTGGTTGGTAGGCCACTGCAAGATGGAAGCAGACATAAATGATAGTCTTTTTTTTCCCCCTTTTTACTTTTTCTTTTTTTTTTCCCTTTTTTTCTTTCTTTCTTTTTAAACCAGTCCTAAGAAGGACTTGGAGATTACTGTCCTGATTTTGTTTCTTTTTTGATTGGGGAAATGTGGTAGATATAAGATCTTGGAAATGCTATTTGATGTAAATTAACAAAAATCCATGAAACATAGTTAACCATAGATATAGTCTGACAGTAAGAAGAATATTGTGAAGAAGCAGAGGAAATCATAGAACGACTGTGTGTTACTCTGACAGTGAATCGGTATTATCTCTGCTATCAGATAATGCAGTTATCATTAATTTTCACATTTGCATTTCAATCTTTGGAAGGAAATGACTCTTGCTGGATGAAGATAAGAGCTCTGTACCACTATAATGAACCATCATTTTATCCTGATGCTTTGTATCCGTATGAAAATGAGGCTGGGTGGTGGTGTGGTATGTGAGGAGGGGGTGGGGGGGGTCATAGAAACATTATAACAAAGTGTCAAAAATCACTACAGACTTTTGGAGCCCTTTATGAGACAAGAGGCAGTCTAAATAAATCATCTGTAGTGAAGTGGATATTGGATTAAAAGCAGAGAGCTGGGCTCCCATACCGGGGGTTGGGAGGAGACCTTGGAGGAGCAGGGAGGATTTTTCTGGATCTTGATCTGGTTTCCATCACTAGTTTGGAACTAGGAGGAGGCCATGCGGACACAGAATAGCAAAAGTAAGGGTGCAGTAGTCATGAAGTTAACCCCCCTGCCCTGCAGGTCTTGTTTTGACACTGGATGAGTAAATGCTAGTGGACCACTGTCTTCAGGGTTTGGATTCTGATACTGGACCCGTTCTAGGAGGTTATCACACCTGTGTATTAAATGCTGGATTTCAAATAATTTTCAGTGTTGCACATAGAGTATATAGAACCGATCCAAGTCTTGAAGGACTGTAGTGTTCCCAGTACTTTCCTAGATTTTGTTGATTATCTGAAATGCGATCTGCAGAGTTTCTCTAAAGTCGTGTGAATAGGCATTACTGAATTTTGAAAACTACGAGTTATTTCCCCTCTTGATGTCATTTGTTATGGTGGCTTCTGTAGCATCCCTTTCATGATTCAAAGTGCAAATATAGCAAGATTCTGTAAACTTGGAGATAAGCATTACCTCATTTGACTTGCAACTTAAAATATCAAAAAGCAGCGACTTCATCACTGGATACTGGAGCCCTTGTCAAGCATTCCAACTGTTTTGTCAGTTGGGATGCCATTTCCTTATCATTGTTTCACACAGTTAACATATATATATGTGAATTTGAATTTAATTTCAAAATTAGTTGCTATAGAAATGAACCTAGTTTAGAAGTAACATTTTCTCATATGTACATTTCACATTTGGAGAACTTTAATGTTCTTTAAACATTAGCCTTTCAGAGTATTTTCAGGAAAGTGAAACTCTCTAGAACCTTCAAGTCTTATTAGTTTAGTTTGATGGTATTCATTTACTATTCCTGATCCTTTATTTCCCCGTTTGTGGAATGTTTACTTGACATAGAAAGATAAGGGATTTCATTTTCGGTATGTTAGGTTTGAATAGTTCTTTGGAAACCATGTTAATCTGCAAGTGGGCAAGTTTCTAGATTAGGTAGACTTGAAATTGATCCAGTATCTTCTTAAATCCTTTGTACTTGTGTATGTCCAGCATGAGGCAAGAACATTGGCCTGACTGGCAAAAGGCATTGAACGCTTAATGAAAGGTGATACGCATTAGAAATGTATTCTGTTTCAATTGGCATTTACATTTCAAACACAAAAGACTTCCTGTTCTCTGAAAAGGAGTTGATAGCTGGGGAAGGCATGTGCAAGGGACGAATGATCAGATTCACTAGGTACTTCGCTTTGGACATGATATGCTATATAGTGGATATTATGTAAAGTACAAATCCCTGTAGGTCACACAGTGAAGGACTCCTAGTCTGTGAAATTCTGCAGGGAATCAATGAACATCTGCATTACAATACATTGTTTCTTGTAGTTTCATGCACCAAGGGACCTGCAGAGGCTGGCAGAAAGCTTTGCACTTTTCAGCTGTCTCTGCTGTAGTTTGGTCATAAAGGCAATATAACACCCTGGTAATTGCAAAGGACTGGGAAACAATGTCTGGTTTTGGAAACAGATGGGGTGAGAATCAAAAGGGACATGTAATTGGTCCACAACTATTTGTTCTTTGTTATGTTTTTCTCATTAATTCAGCTGAGATTATTGCATGAGGAATACTGCGTTGCAACACTGGCTTGAACAATTGAAGGATAGATGTGTTAATATATTGAACTACATACACAACATAGCATTATTTAACATGCA
This sequence comes from Bucorvus abyssinicus, assembly GCA_009769605.1. Taxonomy (NCBI): domain Eukaryota; kingdom Metazoa; phylum Chordata; class Aves; order Bucerotiformes; family Bucorvidae; genus Bucorvus; species Bucorvus abyssinicus. Next base: position 15,297,141 of record CM020033.1, read on the forward strand.
AAGCTGCAGTCCAGCGGTTGGATGCAAACACCTAGTGAGAGATACTAGTGACTTCGTTTCCTAAACTGGCAGGTTTCTGTTGGTTTCAGTGATGTATCCTGTGTTTAGCATGTCATTAAAGAAAATGTTTTGATTTTCAAAATACATTTTCCTCCTAACCCTTTGAAAAGTGCTTTATTTACTCTCTGTTAAGACATCGTAACATAGAAATTGGAATAATATAACTGAAACAACAGAACCATTACCACCAGGAGCCATTATACCTCCCTCCATTCGAAAGAACTAGCTTTTGTAGAGAGTAAAAAAATTTAATGTGACATGTGAGTGACAAACTGGATACTAGCATTTACCCATAAAATTACACAGTTCAGAATGGTTTAGAGTCAGAAAAGGAAGCTGAACATTGTGGTCATGGGACTGCGACAGAGCCCTAAGGGCAAAATCCCTCTCTCAGTTCTGACCTTGACTTTCTCAGTATCTGTGTCTAGCTCAGTAAGTCCAGCTTAGCACTTATTTGGGGTTAGGTTTTCGATTACCACATTTCATTATTTAGGGTGCTTTACCATCACGTGCTCAAAAGAAGGATATGGATTGAATAGTAGATCTTATTTTCTCTCCTTGATGTAGGCTTCAGAAAAGGGTATGTGTAAACTTAATGCGTATCTTCGTAAAGTGCAGTAATGGTCATCATGCTACAATAAACTCTTATATGCAATCACTCAGCCCTTACCACCAACGTGGCAAAAGTAAGCCTGCTTGTCTTAATAGCATCAGACCTAAATTTTGTTTAGTTAGAAAATTTTTAGTTATGTAAACGTGCTGTAATGGAATCAGTGAGAAGCCTCAGAACCAAATGCTCAGGAATATGACCCAGAATTAAAACTAGTAACACACCTGTGCCGATATGTGCCTAGACAGAATTAGTAAGTATTAAAGCCTATGTTAGGAAAGCTGTAACTGCACAATGGCCACTGTTCCTAGTTTTTCCTGCAGTCAGCTGATTAGCTTAAAACCAGCTTAAAACAGCTGTGTTGAGGACATCTGAGCTCCTGTTTTGGTTTTGGGGTGTTTTTCACCCACAAGATTTCAAAGCTTTCCAAATGTATTTTTTAATAATCAGGGCTCATTAAAAAAAAAAAAATTAATCTGTAGCATATTAAATCATATTCTTGGGGAAGACATTTGTGTATGCCTGTTTTGCCACTGTGGGCAACCAGTCCAGTGTATCTGTTACATCTTTTATATGTTACAGAAGAAGTGAATCATTGTCCCTTCATAGCTTACTGTTCCCCTGTGCTCCCCTTTGTCTGTCTCAAGACAGTTAAGCAGTGCATTTGAGCTGGAAAACTTCACAACATATTCTTTCCAGTGTACTGGAAAATATATATAGTTTCCATATACTTTCCAGTATTTTACCTAATTTTGTTCTACGTGAGTATTGCAGGATTATGCTCTGATGTATAGTTTGTTATGAAAAAATATTGGCTGATATATTTCAAAGATTGAGGATAAAGCTGTAAAAGATCATATTTTACTTAGAGAAAATACTCATGGAGGGCTCGTTCAGGTCTGTACTTCTCTGATTTTATGGCAATATAGTTGTGTTGATTTCAAAGATGGTTCATCAGCATAAAACCACAATAAAGAATTACTGTGGATAATTTAGAAAAACAGTGCAATGTACACTATGGACATACTGTTCCAGAGTGTTGCATATACACAGTTTGGTCTGGCTTGTTCTTAAAGGAGACTGAATTTCAAATTACATAATTGTATGAAAAACCCCATTCATTAAGTTACCTTAATTTTGGTACTCAGACTGTGGTGCCAAAACTACTAATCAGTTCATAAATCTTTGGCTTGCATATATAAATAATAATTATAAATAAATATCAATTCTCATTTAAAAAAAAAAAAAGACGACTATCTGGATAGCACTCATGAGAAGCATTCACTGAGAGTTTTCTTAGTTGTAATAGTCCTGTTTTCAAGATTTAAGTAATGCAATATTGTAAATGCTTCATATTGTTTGTTACGATCTGATTAAGTATGTATAATTTTGCACTTTCTTTAATACTTCTTCTATTGTGATTTGTGCTTCAAGTTTTTTATTGACTTATTCTCAGAAAAACTTTTTTTCCCCAATTGAAAAACTGCTTAGCATTTGATACTGACTGTTTTTCAAAGTATGTATTGGATCTCAACTTTTCATGGAAATTTTCTTTAAGAGGTGCTCTGTAAGTAAGTGCCTATTTCTAGAAGCACCAAAAGGAAGAAACCTACAACAAAACAACAGCTATTTCAGTGTGTTGAAGTCCGATAAGAGTCACATTTAGTTTAATTACTGTATCCATAACATTTTAGCCATCAAATTCTGCGCCTCATCCAAGGAAACTATTTTTCTCTCGTCCTGCTAATCCTTTTAATTGTTGCAACTTACTTTTCTCTATCTTCATGCCACAACATGTGAATCATCTGAAATTGAAGAATGGTGTGATAAGGTTGTTGACAGGGATGTGAATGGGTGATGAACAATATAAAATTTAAAATGGTATATACATGCCAGAGGATATCTTCAGGGGACACAGGAGAAATGTTCTTGCATAGTGCCCTCAAATCTGACAGAGCAGTGGACTATGAGGAGCGTTGGACTCTGTCCTGCATGACACACCAAGTAAGCTTCAGGTTCCTTTGATACTTTTTTGTGGGAATACATCTGATTACAGAAAACCCATTCTTTTTGAATTCTGCCTCTTGTCAATATATTCTGCAGTGTCGTATGCGTGTTGACAAGCATGATGCAATAGATCAGCTGTTCTGCTGATTCGTTGGTCTCACATTGTTCAGTGTTCTACATGCTGGGAAATTCAGTCAAGAAGTTAAGTAGTACTCTAATAGCACTTAGAAACCATGATCCTCCCTATTAAAAAGCCTTTTGCCATCTGCTTGCTTTTTAATTTTTCTTGTAGAAGAGACCAAAAATGGCTTCAATATGTAGGAAAGCATGTCACGTTACTTTCACCGTTTCTCAGCTTCTGGGATCATTGCCCTATAACAATGCTATATGCATTTCCCCAAACCTTGGACATATCATGACGCTTATCTAAAGAGAAAAATGATATATTTTTAAAAGAAAAATGCTGACCTAGTTAGCGAGACTGAAACCATTCATTAATTAGAAGTCATAATTGCAATTACATGGTAAAATTAATTTATCACAAAAATAATCCTATCAGTTTTCCTTTTCGGAAAAATGGAACCAAATGATTTTAGCAGCCTATATTGCTTAAGGCTGATATTACAGTGATAGTGGTTTAGAGTGAATAAAGTAATCAAATTCTATTTTCAAGATCTGAAATTCTGAGACTGCATCAATGATAGTTTATATATTATATGAGATTCACTTGAGTTGTAATTTTGTAATTACATATAATATATAAAGCATATATGCACAGATAAATGTATAAAAGGAAAACAGTGTGCTGAAATTTAAAAAGAGCAAATTGAAGATAACACAGCACATAATATATAGAAAAATTCATGTTATATGGCAAGTATGCTGCGGTGTATGAAACTCAGAATGCCTTTTCTACCCTCAGGCTATTTAGACTTCCTTGATATTCAAATCTTAATGTACATTAAATGGAATTTAAGGAGGTCCACCTTGGACCTCAGGCAGACTTAGCAAGTAGTGCTCCTTGGGGATACCACTTTATGTATATATTTACAAAGATGTTACAGGCATGAAATATAGTCCTTTGATGACATCATAACTGTGAAATATTACTTTATTTTGCTCACCAGCAGTCAGAGCTTTGCTTTATCTGTGTTAAGCAGTCTATGTACATAAATAAGGAATTCCAAATACTGAAGCTGACTGCTGTAACCTAACGTGGCCACCTTCAGTTAGAGTACTCATCACTCCCTGTGATGCCCTATGGATGACAGGGGACTGTTTGTAGAGTAACGTGCTGTCAAATATCTCTAAGATTAACATTTTCTTCTCTTCAGAAATGCGTTAATAAGCACTGTAGATGCCATTAGGCAGCTATATGCCCAAATTCAGCAATTACTTATGCTAATTTAAATTTAACAGAGAGCAAAAATTCATTATTTATGTCAAGGTAGTCAAACTTGGTCTTTAAATTTAAGGATTATAAAATATAGCAGTAAAATTGCTGGTCCTGTTGAAGTAAATAGAAAAGGACGCATTGATGCCAATGAAGTTAATACCTAGTCTCTTAATGACTAGTTAATTTATGAATGCATATGTCATTTGTATCACACTCTCAAGTACACTTATTTTTTAGGATAAAGACTATTAGCCACAGTCAGCAGGGAGTGTTCATCCTCCTGGACTTTGTTGTTAGTGGGAGATAGGAACAAGGATACTTCTGGGCATGTGAAAATATCTTAAGTCTCCAAGAAAAAGACTTCATAGAACAGTGCAAGAAATAAATGCTTAAATCTAGTTTTCCAGACAAACCTGGCATTTGAAGATAGAATCAGTAAGTCTTTTTTTTTTTTTTTCCTCTCCAGGTAGTAAGAAAAAATTTTCTCCTTTTAGAAGAATGGTTTTTGTCTTCTAGGCTCCCATTTTGCAAAGAATTTACAAACTTTTAGTTTTATGCATTTAAGCATGCCATTAAACAAAGAACTACTCACATGCAGTAAGCACATACATAAGTGTTTGTAGGACTCTGGCCTTAGGTCAGAAGCTCTTCTAGGAAGAAGCTGCCTTTATCATTGTGCTTTCTATGTACTCAGCAAACTGTTAGCTTGCATAAATTAATAGGGATGCAAATCGAAGCAATGCTAAAGGCTCCTTTCCACTTCTCTGGCAATGTAAAAGGGCCTTAAAGGTTGAGTAAATAACTTCAGTAAGACCAAGAATTCTGAATACAATAAATAAGGACTTCAAACTGTAACTTCTTGAGTTTCTGTTAATTTCAGAGCACTGTTTCATGGATTTGCTTGATTTTCTATCTTCATTTCTATTTTGAAACATTTTTTTATATATACTTTTTTAAATGGATAGTTTTTTCTTTTGAGAAGTAGATGCTAAATCTTGAGGCTGCTGTTCATTTTCATTTAGCAGCGACTTTATTGTCAGTGATGGGATAGTAAGGTCTTGCATAACAAAAAATTGCATTAATTTTTTAAATGATAACTCATTTGGATTCTGCAAATGAGTTATTTTTTTATTTTCTTTTAAAAACCCCTGTCATATTTCATGGCTTTGACTACAACTGAGAAACACAGTCTTGTGGTGGCATAACATACATAAGTCTTGATATTATTTTATTTGCTAGTGGTAAGATTTTTGCTGTAACGGTATATATATTTTGTAACTATATATGGGAATAGAGCAATATTAGAATTGAAAGGAAATGTTGAAATATTGCCCAGGGATAGAAAAAGATTGTTCCTAATGACAAATCTTTTAATAGTATTTTTTATTATCTTCTACAGGTTCTTTATTTTAAATAAAAAAATGCCATAAATTTGACTGAAGGGGTATTCTGAAATACTTGTGTGAAACATCAGTGGCTCTTAGTTTCTTTCTTCCAAAAATCTGTTGAATCTACTGCCTATTGTTTTAATTATTAGCTAGTTCAAGCAGTATTTTAGAATTATGCCTGTTGCTTGGTGATTTTCTCAAGCATCATCTGATAACCTTACCTTAGCAGTTAAGGGGAATAAAAGTAAATTTACCCCTTTAAAGCTCCTATTTTCTTTAAGCAAGTTTTATAATTGTGGCCTATCCTGTTTAAGTTTTTCATTGACTTTATTCCTTCAATTTTTCTTTTGTACAGACACTACCTACTGTTAACCTTTGCCTTCCTTATGCAATATTTGTAATAATAAAACAAGTCCATATATACTGTTTTTAATTAACCTTTTAGGTATACATTGTGAGATAGAGGGTGTGAGATTATTTATCTGGCAGTGCGGGATGAACGCTTGGACTTGATGATCTTAAAGGTCTCTTCCAACTAGACGATTCTATGATTCTATGATCTGAATAAATTTACTTCATATGAGAACTGTAGCACCTAAGCTTATGTGTGGTTCTCTGTCGTAATAGTTGAGCAATGATACTTACGTGTTGTTTTTGTCATCCCCACCCTCCTGCCTGCACTTGTGTTCCCCTTCACACATGCGGACGGTCACAGCACAGTGGCTATTGAGGTGACAGTCCAGCGGTGCTTAGTGAAGCGAATATTTTTACAATTGGGTATATATTCATATACACATGATGAAAAAATGTCGTTTTCCTCAAGTTTCATTTCCTTAAAAAAAAAAAGAAAGAAAAAAGAAAAACCAAGATTTTTGTGGTTTCTTTTCCCTTTTGATCATTCATAATTTCTGATCATCTCCTTTTATATTTCTGGTCTCATTTTGTGCATGCTCTTCATTTTTACTCTGCTCTGTATTCATTCTCTTTCTGTCATTTATTTCCTTTGATTCTCTTAAAGTCCTTTTTCGGTGTGGTGTGTTGTTCATACATTATAATTATAAAATATTTCACTTTTCAAGCACTGCAAATTTATTTACCTATCTTTCTAAGTTTGGATACAGTGTTTCCTATGGTATTTATCAAGGAGAGTATAGAGAAAAATGAGCACACTATTACTATTCTTGGCTTTGCTGTATTTTCAAAGAGCATCTGCTGGTGTTCATTTGGTTTATTTTTTTTCTTCAGCTATGTATATGACACATGCATATGTATCATCAATTCAGTGAAAACACCACAGAGAAAATGAATTTTATGAAATTGGGAGGAAGTTTCCAGCAAACAGTGAATTATATTGGTGTTATATAGCTATCTCATCAAAAGGTAGCAAATGCACAGGACCTTTTGCGCTTTTCAATTTGAAAGAAAATGATTTCATTAGAAAAAAAAGAACCATCACTCTGGATGCTGGAGAATGCCAGAGCCTGATGAAACCAGCTGAAGAGACAAACTGAGTGTACGGATGCAGATTAGCCTTCAGAAGATGAGGGTGTAAAAGGGATTTAATGGTAGGATGGATTATAGAAATCCTTGTAACAATGTTAAATAATTATAGTTCCAGCCGAGATCAAAGCAGTGCTGATTGAACCCCCTCAAGCTGTTAACACAGAGTATCTTGAAGGAAAAAAAAAAAAAAGGGAAAAAAAAAAACCCCTCTGAGATTGGTCAGCCTGCGCTGACAGTGTCCTCTGATCTGGGGAAGTTCTGGCTGTATTGAAAGTGCAACTTGTGGGGGAGGGAAAGATGGAGGGAAGAATTTATCAATCCGAGTAGCCTCTTTGGGTGGGGCTTTTGGGTTTTTTTTAAGGGCGGAGGAAGGGGTTATTATAACCAATGTTACTGAAGTTCACACACTGAGTGAAATAGCAGTAAACTTGTACACAATTGGCTTCTTTCCATATTGGGAAAAGGATTAAATTCCTTTAGCAGCACTCCGATCTGTAACAGAAAATGATTAGGCCTTTTTTTTTTCCCTTCTTTTTTTCCTTCCCTTTTAAACTATGGTTTCTATATACATACCTGCCCAGCAACAACTATTAATAGCGATAACTGGAAGAGTGCCTTTGTAGTAGCGATATTTAGCTGCAGGCAGAGCGTACAGTTGCTACGCTCATTCAGCAGTATTAAACTTTTATTCTCATCGCCTTGCCTTCCTGGCATTCATGCCTGGAGGATTATGCTTATGCCTCTATTAATAAAAAAAGAGAAGTCAAAGTTAAATCCTTGTGGTTTGGTGGCATGGTGGCTTGTGGCACAGCCACAGCTTTCCCATTTATAGAGCTGTCTGTGAAGTGCAGCACATCTAGTTTGTTTCAAAGGAAAATGTATAACTTTGGCCGTGTTGAGGGGTATTTCCAGTCACGCTGTGTCTAGTATGTTCAGTTTCAAATGGAAAGCTAGAGGGTATAATAGATGAGTAATAAAAAAACAGGGGTGGAAATGACGCCTTATGGACTAGATCTGCCTGAAGTGATGATTTCAAGTTGCCCAGTATTAGTTTGTTCTCAGGCTTTGTGCTGGGACTGCAGGTGAGCGAGAATGACAATCACTGAATGGGCATAAAGTGTAACGTCCGTTGGACATCTCCTCGTGGGCATAGCCACACAGGTAAAAAGGTGCTTTGATGAGGCATCATCTTCAATGTGGTGGGAAGACTTCGCCATCGTGTTTATTTTGCCAGTGAGCGGGCTGCAGCTGACCTGAGACCTGTAGCTTTGGAGAGGTTAAATGATGTTTTTTAAGAAAAAGACTGCAAAATGTTAGATTCCTCGAAATGCCAACATATAGAGAGTCTCTGTCTCTCTAGTTCTGTGAATACGTGCATATGGCTGTATGTTTGAACAATTATGTTTTATGTTTCAGAGACTAATGATGCATGACAAAACCCCAAACCGGTTCTCTGATCCCTCTGTAAGAAGCTGTATTAATGTTTTCCAAATGTTACAGGTAAAAGTTTGTGTCAAATACTACTATTTTTACATCTCAAAGATAAGTTTTGGTATTGGTTTATGAACTGTTGTATGTCTAGCTTAGGTAAGCTGCTTCTTACTTGCTTAAATTCTGAGTAGTGCTTTATGTTCAGGGGGGCTTAAATAAATCTGAAGTCTTGAAGTGTCCATAGATGTCACAGGTGCAGGTTCTGTGGCTCTGTTGTCCTGGCCAAGCCCTGTGGAAAATGTAGAAGTCTCTCTTCAGATGATCCTTTGGAGCATTGTCTCACCATGTGTTTAATCGTGTAGAAAATACTGTGTCTAACCTGAGTTTTCCTATTGAATGTGTGGTCTAAAACAAGATAGAAATGATTTTTTTGGTAATTGCTGGGAGGTCCTGGTCAAGATCTACAAAGTTATTTAGATATTTAACACAATTTGATATGTAGTGGTTTGTAAAGTTAAAGGTGTCTGTAGGAACAGGGTGTAATTTTTAATCAAACAGGTAGTCACAGTGCTGGATAGAAACAGATAATGCCATTAAGTCAGCTTTAAAGTAGTGGTATGCCAGTTCAAAACTAGCTGGCATCAATCAACAGACAGTAATTTTAAGTGTGTTTACCTGGGATTTTGGACTCTTGAAGTCCTGGCCAGAGAGCTCACAATTCCATTTTATAAAGAGACAGTTTGAAGGAAGGAGTTGATGCTGTTTGGACATATAGATACATTATTTTTGAGTTACAATTTTGGATGTAGTGAAAACTGTTGTGATAAATGCTCTGGAAAAGAAATCGCCGTGCTAGCCTGTGCTAAGAACAGTTGAACTGTCAGTATGAGATTTTTATACTGGAAATAGGGAACAATAGTGACTTTTTGCAGATGGAACACAGCAAGTTGTCTGAATCGGTAGCAAAACTAATTAAGACTGTGGATTTGACAGTGATTCTGTGCAGGGTTAGTAAGAAAAGAGGGAAAAGGGAGAGCTTCTGAAATTGTGCTTTTAAGGATAATAGTTGAAGGCAGGAGGGGAGGAGAAAGGAAACCATAAAGAAGGTTTCTGCTGGTGCTATATAAAAATGAGTAAAAAAACTGGGAATCATCAAGAAGCCTTAAGTTATTCTATCATCAGTCTTTTCTGCCTGACATAGTCATTCTGTATGATTATCTTTCTTTTTTTTCTGTTTCAAGTTAACAACAAAGAATTAAAAAAATACATTTCCCTCCACCACTTCCCTGTTTGCCCCCCGCCTTCCTTTCTAACCCTTTCTGAAATTGCAGAGGAAGAGTTAATAATGGAACTAGCTCTAGTGCATGTTACCTACCTATTCTCACTTCTTCTTCACACTTAAAACCCCTTCACAGAGGATTTTAGAATGGGAAAATGCGAAATCAGCTCTTTCCCTGTCCTTGGCTTCTGAGCTTTTTTTTGTCATTGTGCTATGGAAAAAAGGATCAGACTCCAAACCTTTAAGCAGTAGCTGCATTTGGAAATAATCTAAAGTAAAGAGATGTCTTTGTGCAATAAGGAACATCATTCTTCCTCTTTGTGTTCTGAAATGACGAATTATTGCCCCTTGACAGTGAATCTGAAATCAGATGACTGAGACTCACTGGATGATTTTTATCTCTAGAGTCCGTGTAAATTTGTTGTATGCTGTGTGTTGTGCATACTGTTTGTAATAGAAGGTACAAACTCAGACATATATCCAGCTGAATATGGATGACTTGAAGATCTGGCATTTTCTATGTTACCAGAGGAGAAAAAAGCTCAATTAGACTTAAAATTTCCTAGTTAATTCCAATTGACATTACTATTTTGACCCTCAATTGTTTTGTTTTTAAACATAACTTTCTACGTTTTTATTTAGATTGTGTTTACGACATGAATGGTTCTAGCTGTAAGTTAAAATACATATGAAAAAGAGGGCAACCTTTCCCCTCTATAGTGTCCTCCCCCTCTAGCCAGTCTCTGTATTTCCTGTTATGAATACAGTGTAATGATTCCGGTTGTCACTCACAGGCTGTGAAGACACTGGAAAAGGAACTGTTGGTGTTGCTGTCCCTTTTGTAATTTTTTTCCTCTTTATTCATCTTTTATTAAGCCGTTTAAATGGAGAGGAAACAAACATTTTACGCCTTGGTTAAATAAGTGTGTTGGAGATGCTTATGGCTGGTGTGTCTCATCCATTGAACTGAGACATAAATACATGTAATATTTTTTTTTTTATGTGATACTTTTTAAGTGCAAGGTTTATCTCACAGATTTAAAAAAGCAGCATGGAAAGCAGTTGCTTATAAATTGCAACTTTCTGGATGTTTATTTATGAAATTTTGCTAGGAAAAAAATACCTGTTTTCTGAAGAATTGTTTTCCTTTTAAATTGGTATTACGTAACTTTGATAACATCTGGAATCTTTATTTGAATCTCTTGTGTTGTGCAGTGTCCCACAGCATATGGTAGTTTATATATGGCTGTAAGTTAGCAAACCTCTCTCTTACCCAAGTTTAAAGATTTTCTGTTATCTGATGAATTATAATCAAAGTTGCACAAAATTGATTGGAGTACAAGCCAAAATATACTTTTCAGGCTCAAAAACAGGATTTAAAGCTATTATTTGAAGATGGGCTTTTGGCCACTGGCCCTCCTTTGGAGACTTCTTTTTTTAAAACTAATTGTTTACATTTCTGCGACAAGCACCAATCTAAACCTTTCTGTTCATGAGTACTAGAATTCACAAATTCCTCTGAATAGTTTACTGAGTGCTATCTGTAGTCATTTCAGATGCTTGGTTGTTAAAACTGGTCATGTGCACATGTGATTATTTGCACATCGAACTGACAGAGCATGCATCAGTCTTTATTGTTTTCCATATGTACCAGAAGAGGACAAATTGAAAGATGTAACCTCATATGATTTTTCATACCTGTTTCCAGTAATATGTTAACAACACTCTAAATATCTATCTTGTATATGCATCATAAAATATATCCACAACCAACCACTCATTTTTCTGTCATATCATTTTGAAACATTCTTTTTAGGTCACCTGTTAGAGTTTTGGATTCTCAGTAAGTGAACTAGGACAGATGCTCAGCCAAGAGAAGAGCAAAGGCACATCTGAAGACTTAGTCCTCAAGCCTGATGTGTAGTTTTCAGTGGCTGTAGTGTGGTGTACTGACAACCATGAAATCCTACTGTTCTTAGCACAGAGATAGTAATTTCATCTTCATAATGTTGTACTTTATTAATGATCAGTGTATATAGACTCAGTTTTAATACAAATCAGCAAATATCCTTTTTTTCTGGACCAAATTCCTGTGTTTGAAAAGCAGGGTGTAGAGAATGGCTGTGCTTTATTTCTTATGATTATGTATTTAATTTCAAAGTCAAGTATATCTCAGATATTTCTCTTCAATGAAGTTCTGTACCTGTGTGGAACACCACCCCTCCCCATCCCCATCTTCACCTTGAGTTTCATGAGGCTTTTAGTCTAGTTAGATGGTCACCTGAAATTTTAGGTTATAATTGAGCTAGTCTAACTCAGGTAATAATCTGATTTGCTCTGCAGTATGACTGCAAGCTAACTTCACTCACAAAACTAGTTGTCAAATATTTGCCCAGACAGTGACCTACCAAGGAATTTGTTGAGGCTCATTTATGGCCATGCATAAAACACCAGGACATCTCACTGCCACCTGCAACTGAGAGTCGCGGTGCTGTTGGCTCAACAGGGAATTTAGGTCCTGACTTTCAGTTACACTTAAATAATATGTATTTCATGTAGTCTAAAGCTGTGCTAACTTGGGCATAGATAACTAAAGGTGCTGGTTAAGACAAATCCTATAGGTACCTCTTTTCTCTGGGCAGACTCTTCGCCATAGCCCTCTTCATAATTGGAAGGGGAAGATTAATGGGGAAGCAGTTGTGGAGTAGGTTCTTCAGGAGAAAGCTATCAACCTGTTTATATTTGCCACTAGAAACAGCATCTTCCAAGCACTGAATGGAGGATTTGGAGATTGCGGTGCTACATAAAACAGCAAATACTAAATTGAGTGGAAGCTCTTGAGGTATAACGGGAAGGATTTGGCCCTAGCTGGCACACACAGTATTCGGAACTGGGTGCGATACTTGCAGCGCGCAGCCTGTGTGGTGCTATACTGTCTCCTTTGGGCATATCTTCTAAATGATCAGTAGGCTGCCTCAGCAGCCTTTACTATAGTTTTTAAATTCTCCTTGCTCAGTAGCTTGCTTTGGCTCAAGAGACACTAACTGGGAGCCTGGCAGTGCTGTGGGTACACACATTTCTTTTCATGATTCAGAGATCTGCAGCAACTCAGTCAAAAATAAAAGAATCCCTATATAAGCAAATAAAATGTGAATTGAATATGAGGTTCCTGATTTATCTAAAAACATTCACTAAAAGTACTTCATTTCTTTTACTGCTGCAATAAAATAATTTTACAGTTAGTAACATATAACTTACAGGAGTGACAAATTTGGTACTTAAAAAATATTTAGGTTAAAAAAACCTGTCACTTCTAGTAAGTCATTTTTAGAGTGTAATCACTTTAATTCTCCTCTCTAATTTTATCACCAGGAGACAAGCTCTGAGCCCCCTAATCTCCTGTAAAAATCTTCATACTGCTGCTCGTTGTGTCTCCCAGTAGGAATGACAGAACGGGGATCAAGGCTGGCTTGGCTCATCTAGGAACGAGGGAAACGTTTCTTAGTATCTAGCAGCCTAAGTGGTAGATAAACATCATTAATGTCAGGTCCCTTGAAGTCTAAGTTTAATGTAAAACACTAACTTGTACGGAAATACAGCATGAAACTCATATGTTCTACTTGGGCTGAAAAAACTGTAAACATACAGTGATAGTAATACTGCACTGGCACAGTCATTGATTTAAAGAGTTGTTTACAACCCTGCAGAAGACAGAGCATTTGAGCTACACTCGGAGTATCTGTTCTCTGAGAGCATTCTTACGCAGTTACAGTACAGCAATGCATGATTTACATTGCAGTGTTACGGATTAGCGTCACTGAGGCAATAGGGTCCCTGAGGAGGGGAGTACAAAGTCTTAGTTGCAGGCTAAAGCAGCATCGCTGGAGTCCAAAAACCATGTGTCCTGCTTCTCTTTGCTTCCCCCCATGATTTTAATGCATTAAGAAGCTACAAAAACTGAGTAGCTTTTTAGCCCACCATTCATATGTTAGTTTGAGTTTCATACATTTATTGCGTTAATCATTTGATGTTTTATTGGAAACTTCATCAAAACTCTGCGTGTGCTGGGAAAAGTATGTAGGAAGTAGAAAGAATAGAATAAGTTGAGACAATTTTATAGTAGGATCTCTATTAGAGAATAGAAGAACATCTTTTTTAGTTCAGTAAGGCTCTTGGCTTGTATCTCAAGGATGTAAGTTTTTCTAATTTTTAAACACCCTTCTCTCCGTTATATTAGGCTTCTGTTTTGTAGTCCTGAGGTTAGGGCATCCAGTTAGAAAGGGAGTGAGCTGAGGTAATGTCTCTGTTTCCAGAATTGATTTTACTTCAAATTGACTGATTGTCTGTTAAAAAAATAGGCAAAATTCTGGGTGAAAACACAGAAATGCACATCTCTTTGTCCCTTGGTGATGCCCATAGCAAAGGTGCTGTGTACATCCTTCATTCTTGGCTAACAAATCATTAGTATCAACAGAAAGGGTGGTTACAGGATTTCCTTCTCCCTTTTAAGAAGTATTATTGGAGGGGAGAAATGTGGGTTGGAGTCTCCTAATGGGAACCAAAATGGGAGCCAAATGTCCTGGTTCCTAGATCAGAGGTTTTATGGAATTATGGTCACTATCACAAGTTTCACCCTGAAAGCAAACGTGCCAGCTGTGCTCTGTGCTGTACTCTGCACCGTTCAGGTACGTTTGGTTTGTTCTGAATGTAGAGAACTTCTTTACTTCATCTCTTTGCTTTTTGATAGATATAGAGGGGTATTAACTAACCACCCCTGAATGCAACTGCATTTGAGTTTAGACACCTATGGAATCAGAATAAAGAGTTCTAGATAGAAGTAATGATAAGCTGTTGCTGAAGTGAGATTTGATACATCCTTTTCTGCGATGTTGTTACCTATATTCCACTGAACTTCAATTAAAAACTAAATTATTAAGTCTTGACCCTGTCTTTAGTTCTGATTTGTATTGAAAATGTGTTTTACATATCAGAAAGAGAAAGCATGGATAACTGACATGAGTTATGAATAAGAGGAAAGCTGTGCTTTTTATTTAGATTACTGTGCAAGACATTTTCCTTTCACTGATAATGTTTTTAAAGTGTAATCAGACTTTTTCATCCAGGAGAGCCTTGATTCAGGGAGGTATTAAGTATTAATGTATCAATTATTAACTAATAGTTGCTAATTAATAACTATGAATAATATAACAATTTAGAATCACAGAGTAATTTGGATTGGAAGGCACCTCCAGAGGTCATGTAGTCAAACCCCAGCTTAAAGATGTGCTAACTTAAATCAGGTGCCTCTGGGCCTTACCTGGTCAAAGTGTGAAGATCTCCAAGCATGGGGATTCTGCAGACTTTCTCAGCAGTGTTCGATGTTTGGTTTGTTTGCTCAGCTGTTCTGTTTGCCTACCTTATGTTGTGGAAATTGTTAAAATTTTCCCGTGTTATAACTTGTGTCTGTTTCTTCTTGTCTTCTCTCTGACGCCTTCAGTAGGAGAGTGGCTTTGTGTTGTCTTTACCCTCCCGTTATATATTTGAATACAGCAGTTAAAACCCCGTAGCCTTCCTGTCCTAACGCTGATCTTCCCAGCTCTTTTAGCCACCCCTTGCTGCAGCCCCCTGGCAGCCTTGTCGTCCTCTGCCGGACAGACTCATTCTAGTACGGATGTGTATGTCCTGCTCAATAGACTCCTACAGGCCTTCATTGCTGCAAGAGCCCACTGAGGATATGTCTACATTTAGCCCGTATGTGGGGCTAAATTAGCAGTTGCTCTATCACCCGATGACCCCTCTGCATCTGGGAAGGAGGATTGGGAAAAGGAGAGGAGACCTGTGAGTTGAAATGAAAATGGATTTGATGTAACAGCCAAACTAATACCAACGCCAATATAGAGCGTACAAAGTTCTACTCAGCCCAGCAAATGTACAGTGGTCACAGTAAAGGGGAAGGCACTTCTCAGGAGCAAGAGAGAGAGGGAAGGGGAACAGGGTAAGAAGGAGCCCAAGCAAGAGCAGGAGCCCTATGGGTATGAACGCAATTTCCAGAGTTTTGATAACCTACCATCTTCAAAGACTGTAATTGTAATTGCGGTTGCTCAGTGTGTGGAAAGAAAAAAAACCAACAAGCTGTAGTCAGCTCTATGGCCAACTTCCCTTCTCCTCAGCAAACTTCTCACTTTATAATGAGGGTCATGTTTATGGTATGGGATACGCTTGAGGCCTGTCTTGGGTCAGTTGCCCTGGCTGACTCCAGACTGCTAATGGCCTGTAGACCATGGCAGGCCTATGGTTCTATCCCAGTAAAACCAGGACAGGATACATGTCCAAATTGTCTACTCACAGATTCTTTTTAGCAAACCTACTTTCTAGTTGGGCAGTGCCCAACCTGTACTGTTGCATGGAGCCAACCTGCCCCAGCTACAGGACTTGGCATTTCACAGAATCACAGAATCATTTTGGTTGGAAGAGACCTCTAATATCATCGAGTCCAACCATTTACCTTGGTTGAATCTTGTGTGATTTCTGTCAGCCCATTTCTCCAGCTTGTTACGGTCCCTCTGAGTAGCAGGCTTGCCCTCCAGTGATTCTCAGCTGCGCCCACCAATATATCTGCAGACCTGAAGGACATTCTTTCCTGTCGTCCAGATCATTAATAATGATGTTAAAAAGGATTCGCCTCAGAATTGACCCTTGAGAGCCGCCACTAGTAACTGTCCTCCAACGGGACTTCATACTGCCATTCGCAGTCTTTGATTCAGTGGTTCAGTCAGTTTTTTACCCACTTTGTAATCTGTCCACCCAATTCATATTTCGCCAATATGCCTATGAAAATACTCCCTGTAAAGCCTTTCTAAAGTCCAATAATATTCACTGATGTCCCCTCACCTCTTGAGCCAGTCATCTCATCATAGGAGGCAGGGAGGTTGGTCAGGCATGATTTGCCTTTAGTAAATCCATGCCAGGTGTTCCCAGCCACCTTCTTGTCCTGTATGTGCCCAGTCACGACATTGAGGAGGATTTGCTTCATACAATTCCCAGGGATATAGTTTTGGTTGAAAAACCTGTAGTTCCCTGGATCCTCCTTCCTACCTTTCTTGATGGTTGATTTAATATTTGCCTATTTCTAGACATAGGGAAGCTTCCCTCCTTACAGTTGCCACAGCGTTTTGAAGGTGATGGAGAATAGATTCATAGTGACTTTGGCCAGCTGCCTCCTCATTCTTGGATGCAGCCCATCTGGTACCATGGGTTTGTGTATGTCTAATTTGCTTAAGTGCTCCCATACTTAAATTCCAGTCCTGTGGATGAAGGTCTAGACTCCTATCACTGGGCTTAGAATCCTGGGAAGCCTGATGGTACACCTTAGAAGTAACAACTGAACCAAAGAAAGCAGTTAGTGCCTCAGCTTTTTTCATATCTCTTGTCACTATAGTCTCTGTCCTACTGAGTTCCAAGCCCACATTTTCCTTCCTTTTAATTGTGCTGTCTATATTTCTGCATAAGAATATCTTGCTGCCCTTCAAATCTCTCCGTATTTTCAACTCTAGGTTAGAACACCATTTAAAGAAGTGCTTAGATGGTCCTTTTAATTTTGTCTTATCTAAGTACAGTTGTCTATAAGTTAGTTTAAGGTAGTCTTTAGTAAATGGAGTGAGATAAGCACCTTTACTCATTCCATTTTAAGATAGTTATCTACCAGAAAGGGGCTAATTTTACCTCTTGAAACATGTCTCAGTTTACTACAGGCAGAACCTGGATGTGTAGCTTATAGTTCATCAAGTTTTTAGACAGTTGAAGTTAATGTTAAACTGTTAACCACAGTTTAAACAGCTAACATATGAATTCTATGCATTATTCAAAGAAAATATGTGCTCAAGTTCTCTCCTGAACTGGCTTGGTTCCTCAGTAATGTCAGAGTAACAACTGTAGGTTTTCCCATTTGGTCTTTGATAATAGTTATGCTGTTACTTCAGTTTGATCTGCGCAATCATGAAATAAGGTTAGTTAAATACAAGAAAAGATAAATGAGACCAAATTCTGCTCCTTAAACTTCAAAATTGACTACTGTGTTTATATGTATGTTTAATATTTCTGTTTCATATAAAACATGTTTGAATGCACACTGAATGACCAACTCTTAATAATATCGGGAACCAATTTTAACAGTCATCCATGTTCTGAGAGTGCAGAGAAACACTATCAAAATGTTTTTGAACCGTTTATAGGGAGGTTATTTTTAGTGAAATTACAAAGAAGAGAAAAACCAAAATGTCACAAGATTTCTTACAGTACAGTAAAAAAAAAAGTTACGAATATTGGTAGGTTTAAGGTGTCTTAAATCTTATGTTCTTCTTTTGCACTGCTTCATGACCAAGTAAGCCACATAAGAGAAAATCTTCTCTAATTTTTTCTCTAAATTGAATAGCAAAGTGCTTTCTACTTAGTCTCAAATGCCTACAGCTTGATTTTTTTTTTTTTTCTCTCCACACACCGAACAACTGCAATACAGTTACAGTCTTTGAGGATGGTAGGTTATCAAAATGCTGGAAATCATGTTCATATCCACAGGATATCTAAAGAAAAATAAAACATTATGTATATTATTTTTTATTACAAAATAATCATGCACCCCGAACCTCTCTACATGTACAAAGTCATCAGGGACACAGGAAATAGCTATTTCCACAGCTTTTATGTCTTGTTGGAGCCCTATTCATTTAAAACAACCAGGGAACAGATCTTGAGATTAAAACAATGAATTGGTTTGATGCTGAACCTTGGATGATACTGTCTTTATAGGGCTTAAATATGTAAAGTGGAACATGCTTCCAAAAGCCACCACAAGTGGCTGGGTCAGAGGCTCTAGGGAATGGCATCCAGTGAGCTCTTTCCATTATGACATTAGTATACTGTACAGTGCAGTCCACTTTTCATTGGATGCTCTGTGATTATGTTAGTCTCATTTTCTCCTGGAGCTTCTTTTATTAAGTTGCATAAATCATGAGAGCATAGTAGCCATGAGTCACTTACAATTCTGCTTGTTCGCAAAATTCATTGCAGGTAACCACAAGCTGTATGATCACTTGCTTGCTGTAGGAGTTATCCTTGAAAGATGTAGTACAGGATTTTTTGTTGTTGTCAGTGGTTTGCTTTAAATGTAAAGGCACTTACTTCGTTAGGCTGATGTGAATAGCAAGCTAATGCTTCACGCTCTGTTAAAACCTCAAATTTGAGGAAGTCATAAATGAGATTACTCTGTTCTTCAATCTCTCTGATGCTTTTGCAGAGAAAAAGAAGGAGCACTTAAAAGTGTGTTAGTGTTCGATATTTTTCCTGTCTTCTCCCTTCTCTTCAGGGTGTTGTTTCAACGTGGCATCTGTGCATTGATAAATGAAATTCTGCTTTCATAACAGTTGCATGTGCAACTGCTGGTGCATCAGGGTGACAAAATGTGATGCATACTGTCCTATCTGGTTTATCTTTTCTATTAAGATTAAAATCAGTATCTTTGATATAGGAACTGGTTTAATAATAAGATTGCTTCATACAATGACATTAATGAAAAATCTAAGACTTTTTTTACTGAATGTTAACTTCAGTTCCTCAACTATTTAAAACTAAGTCTGCAAACTAAATCATGTAGGGAGATGATAGATTCCTAAAATGTGTAAATTAAAAGGCCAAGAAAAAGCCATCCAATTTGATTAGTTGTAAAGCAAAAGGTATATTTTAGGCAGAATTTAGTTACAGTTTGAAGCATAGCATACCCTTAACTCAATATCTTATCCTATAATAATTCAAATTGGAAGGGACCTCAGGAGGTCTCTGGTCCAGTCTTCTGCTCAAAGTGTGGGTGGTCTGAGATTGGACCAGGTGGATTGGGCCTTTATACTGTTGTATCTTGAAAATCGCCAAGGATGGAGATCCCATCTACTTTCTGAACAACCTCTTTCAATGAGTTTGCTGTCCTCAGAGTAAAAAGTGTCTCCTCATATCCAGTCTGAAATTTTCTTGTTCCAATTCATGCCCACTGTTTCTTGTCCTCCTGGCATGGATCACTGTTACGAGCCTGCCTCTACCTTCTTGATGACTTTCTTAATATTGCAAAGCTGCTGTTAATTCCCCCTTGAAGTGTACTCTTTTCTAGGATGAACAAGTCTGTTTCTATCTCTGTCTTTCACACAGTAAGTGCTCCAGACCCTTGACCATCTTCATAGTCCTTTGCTCAACTTGCTTCAGTTTGTCAGTATTTTATAACAGAATTCCCAAGACTAGGTGTAGTATTCCAGATGTGGTCTTACAAGTGCAGGGGGATACTCTCTTCCATTGGTCTACTGGCTGTGCTGCTGTTGTGAATACAGCCCAGGAAGCTGTTTAACTTCTTTGCTGCCAGGGTGTACTGTTGGCAATGTCTTGGGTCTGGGAAGGAAGGAACAAACCCTTGCAATGGTACAGGTGCTGCCTAGCTGGGGAACTAGCTGGGGAACTTTACTCTGCTGTAAAGTACCAGGGGTGTTTGTTGGCAGAAAGCTGATCATGCCAACTGTCACAGAATCATTGAGTCACAGAATGATTGAGGTTGTAGGGGACTTCCTGAGGTCACCTCGTCCAATCCTGCTGCTCAAGCAGGACCACCTAGAACCAATTGCCCAGGATTATGTCCAGATGGCTTCTGAACATCTCCAAAGATGAAGACTCCACAGCCTCTCTGGGCAAACTGTTCCAGTGTTCAGTCGCCTCACAGCAGAAAGTGTTTCCTAACGTTCAGAGGGAACCTCCTGTGTTTCCATGTGTGCCTGTTGCCTCTGGTCCTGTCACTGGGCACCGCTGAAAGGAGCCTGACTCTTTATACCCTCCCTTCAAATACTTGTATACACTGATGAGATTCCCCTAGGGGATTTCTCTAGGTTAAACAGTGCCAGCTCTCTGGGTTTTTCCTCACTTGCGAGAAGCTGCAGTCGTTTAACCGTCTTTGTAGCCCTTTGCTGTCCTCTTTTCAGTATGTCCATGTCTCGCTTATACTGGAGAGCCCAGAGAGGGACACAATACTCCAGGTGTAGCCTTATCAGTGCTAAGTAGAGGAATTTAAATTTTAAAGTCAAATTTTCTGTAAATAACCTATTGAATTTTTGACAATTTCTTTTGATGTTGGAGAATTCTTTTTAAAATGTCCAGCCTATTTGAGTCTAAATTTGCCTACTTGCAGTTTCCAGCCATTTTCTTACGTCTTTGATGTATTTTTGGTTGCTTGATCAAAAACTCTATCATCATATTTATTTTCCTTTTTTAGGTATGTGCACATCCAAGTCAAACCATAGCATTCTTTTTTATAAGCTGAAGAGACTTACATTTCTTGTCTCTTTTACTGTAAGACATCGTCCTTGGCTTTCACATTATTTTAATGTATTTCCACTAAACCTCCTCAAAGTTTTCAGCTTTTTTCTGGGAACTGGAGTGAGAGAACCAAGCATAGAATTACAGTAGACCCCTGCTAGTACCATCTTAACCAGTGAATATAACCTTTCTACTGCTCCGTTTAGTAGCACTTCCTACTGTGCATTTCCACTTTTGGCTACAATGTTCCAACTGGGAAATCCTTTTCGGATAGTAACAGCCTGAATCCCCAACCATTTTTCCATAGGCAGTGCTTCTGAGAAGAGTCCCCTGCCCTGAGGGTATTTCCTGCATTATTTGGTCCTTTGGGCACTTCGTTTTTCTATATTACCACACATGCGGAGAGCCCAGATTTGCCAGCTTATTATGCTGTCCTGTACCAGCCTTCTTCATTACTTAGTCCTCTCCAATTGTTTTCTTTTCCTCAGAGTTTATCATTAAATGGTTTGATTCTTTCTTCTTGGTCATTCATAAGGATGCTAAGTCCTGAAGGTTCAAAAACCAGTGCTTTCCAGGCTTCACTAGAATATATCCAGCCAGTGACTGATTTGTCATTTATCCAGTTTCTACGAAGCTTTATTTTTGACTGTTGAAATCTTACCCTTAATTAAAATGGAATATCATGTGAAGTCAAATACATTAGAACAGTGTAAATATAATAGTGGTAAAGTTTGAGTTTTTAGCAGCTAAGCATGATCTTTTTAATAGAAAATAAAAAATCAGTATTTTTTAAGATATTTTCCCTAAGTATATGTTGTTTGGCACTGATTTTATTATTTGTATTTGATTCTTTATTAATTAAACTCTATATCATCTGTTCAAATTGCTTTGCTATGTATCAATATCAGACTGACAGGCTTATTATCCAGGTCATTCCCTTTCTGTTTTTAAAATATTTTCCCAACATTAGCCTTCTTTAGAACAGTTGTTAGAATGAGTCCTATAGTGGCAAGGAAAGAATTTCTTTTTAAAGTAAATCTTTAAAAAACAGCTTATGGAATTAATAAAACATTATAGAATAAAGAAGAAGATGCAATGGTAATATGCATCATAATTGTCAAGGAAATAATTGAACAGATGAATAAAGTAATTGATTTTATTAACCTGACCTACAATTCAGCTTGTATTCCAGAAAAGATGGCAAACCAAATATTTGGAAAGAAAAGTCCGGAAGTGAGTAAGGCTACATAGCGAGTCTCTCACTGATTTTGAGAGCAATTATTCAGAAAGTAGTCTTTTTTCAGTCAATGAAACTCACGTGTCCACATGGTCCACAGTCTGTTCCCTGGATGAAGGTAATATCATAAACACACATCTCTAATAAAGAGACCTTATGTGATAGATCAGCTATTTAAAGACTGAATTGCATATTAGTAAAGAAGAAATCTGTTATCTGTATTTTAATAAAACATCTGATCCTCATGAAACCGTACTCTCAAACTGATTAATTCAAACTGGTGTATATGTGAACGTAATCTCATGGAGTGAACCTGGCTTAAAAATCATAAACAAAAGGTCCTCATAAAATAATAGAGTATTGAATTTTCAGGGCAACATCTGGCAGTGATGTAAGGAGATCTGTTCTTTGTAAGGATTTCTTTATTTGTCTTTACCTAATAACTTCATTAATTATTTGAATAAGGTTATTAAAATAATACAAAGTTGGGAAGGAGTTTTAGAAACTTATAGGAAAAAACTGTATGTTTCTTTTGATTGTCTAAAACCTACTTAGGAATTAAAATCTGGGTCTGACATTGCAATGAGACTGAAACAGTTACATTTTAGGTTTTGTGTATATCAGTAGCAGAAAAATACTGACAAATTTTAAAAAATTCAGGTAAAAGGAATAATAGTGATTGGAGGCTGTAGAAGACAGAATTGTGGAAAACGTTAAAAGGTCTAGTACATTGAATTTGCATAAGAAATGTCTTAAGGATCTGCTGGGCAGTCATGAACTATTTAGAACTGTATCTCTCTGCGGCAGTGGCCAATAAAGTATAAAATGGGAAAGATGATAAGCACGTGGCAGTCAAATAGTGTTATTTCCCCTATTACGTGTAGCTGCGTTCTGGTGTTCTGCACTCTGCAGCTTCCTTGATCAGAGATCGTATCTTTACATCTACATTCAATGATCTTGATGAACTTTTCTTGTATGAATTCCTGTTATTACTATAACTTCGGCCTTCACACTCTTGCCCTGGTGTTGGGTAGAAAACCAACCCTTCGGTGTATTTTAAATCTTGTGTTTGGTTGTTTCACTTGATGATCTCTGGTTCCTTAAGTGCAAGAAATAGGAATGTTTTTCAGTACACTTGGCTGTTTATGCTTTTAGATGCTTTTGTCTTATCACCTATACTTCTTTTGCAACCCTACAGAAGGCTTACAGAACTTAGGAAGAACTCTGAGAACCAAAAAGGCAAAATACTTTATTTACTTCAAAAGTGAGGTAAATTATAGGTCACAAAATTACACTTTATAGCTGTAGAACTGAACGTTGTTAGTTTTCTTAATAAACATTTTTAATATACAGTAGTAGAAAAAAAACCCTGTTAGATTTATGCCTAGAGGGTCCAGAGCCATGGGCATGCTCTGCAGTTAAGCAAATTGTAGTGTGTGCCTCTGCGAGCTATAGAGTAATACGAACAATGATAATGTATTGTAGCTTAAAGTTTCAATCTGCTGTTAGCACAACTTGAATGTGTTTAGAAAACAGTCAAGTTTCAAGATTATAATATCAAAGAAATTGAAAAGATTCATCTGGTTGTGAGTCCCCATGGTGGACAATGTAGTATTTTCCCTGGCAGCTTTTTGGTTAGGGCTGAGTCCATCCCGGTTCTGATGCTGTGCAGGGTGGCGGTCCTCAGCACTTCCAGCTGCCTCACTGTTTCCTAGATCATGCCCTTGACAAGCTATATTTTCCTTTAAAGCTGGAGGAGTTCCTCAGTGATTGCTATTGTCAGGGACTTATGCCTAAGAGCAAACTTTTCTTCAGATCTTCTGTTTTCTAACTTGTTTGGATTTTGATAAAATTTTTGGTTATATAGTTTAATTTAAAATATTTGTACCTTTTCAGCAATCAAATATTTCCCAAGTGATTTTTTTTTTCCATTTGGACAAGTTTTCTCTGCCCCTAATTAATGTGATATTTGGGGTTTTTTTAGTTCTGATGTCCCCCCATAAGGTAAAGGGACTTTTTCAGTTGTAGTAAGAACAGCAGGGTGAGGAAATACAAGAGTGATTCCTGTGGCTCCTTTGTAGCTTTTCAAAACAAAAACTTCATCTTGTTTTCCCTGCCGGTATTTTCTGAATACTGAGTTGCAACTGTGTGCATTCAGGTGCTTAAATAACCTCCAATCTAAACTGCAGACTGGAAAGTCAGTGTCTCCCAAAGGCACAGGTAAGCTGTGAGAAGCCCTTGCTGGACCTCTTGCTTACAAGTCCTGTGAGTTTTGTATACCTCCAATGTGCTTACAGAGGATCTCGTCAAAAAAATATTAATTTCAAAGCCAAGTGTTGAGGAATCTATTCTTGGAGCTTTCAGGAGAATGAATGGTCTTGGGAGATGGAGCAGCAGTGTGGATGTCCTTCACCCCCTGCACAGTCATGGTTTTCCAGGCTGTACTTACTACTCAGCTGAGCTCTCACTGCTTGTTGCAGATGGAGCGCACAATCGTTTCCTGTGGGAGGTTTTCTCCTTCCCTCTTCCCCTCATCCATCTAAGGACAATGTGAGAGGATCCTTGGAAAGCAATTCTTTCAGAAATCTTACTACGTGTGCCACTTTCTGTAGAAAGAAATAAGCATGAATCTTTCCTTGCTGTTTTATTTGATTATAGTAAAGGTTCAGCAGTATTTGCTTCGTGTTACCCTGTGCAAGTGTGCAAATTAATCTAAATAATGTAACTTCAGTTTTCAGAATAATCTCATGCCTGCTTAAAGTGCTGAAGAAAGTATAAAGTCAGTATGTAGTCGCTAATTTTGGAGGAGAACCCTGGCTTACCTTAGCTCAAAAGTCTTCAATTTTGCTGTTAGCTTATTTCCTAAATAGCCAAGGTATTTACAGAACTATTATATATCCCGTTGAAGTGGTATGCAAGTCTGACTTCAGTTTTGTAAAGAAAAAGGATCTTCCTGCCCCTTAAAAGTTAGCCTTTGCATGGGAATCAGTGCTGAAAAACATTAACCTCTGCCTCAGACAGTTGGACAGTAAGGATAAGTAAATAGAGAAAAACCAAATAAATGGTATAGATAAAATAAAACCTGGTCCATACCTTAATTAGCACTGTTGTGCCAGTGATAACATGGATTTAACAGATGAGTATGTTAACAAATTGCAGTTAGGACAGTTCAGCTGAAGTTCTGGAAAGGAACGATGCTCTAGTTTTCCTATTTCTAGTGCTTTGTTAGTGAAATACAACGGTGCTTTTAGAGTAAGAGTTCCTTAAAATTTCTTTTGCTTAAAAATTTTTTCCTTTGCTTCCCATATATTGACTCTTACGATATTGAATATATTGTTTGGATTTTTCATAATTATTTTTGTCATGTGGTCATTGCCATTTTTATTTTCGTTGTTTGTGTTCAGGTTTTTTGTTAGAGCTTGTTATTTTTCCTACATTTTCTTATTCTGAGGTGGTTCTGCATCTACTTTGAGTTTGGAAAAATGACTGCTTGACCAAGGATCTGTTTCTGCTGATTAAATTGCATCATATCTTTTTCCTTGCCCATGGAAGATCCTGCACTTAACCTGGCTTTTCCTCACCTCTCGGTCAAAAACTGCATCATATCATATTGAGAAGAGTACATTAAACCACACAACAATAATAATAATAATAATAAATGTTAATCAAAAAACTGCATGTGTCTTTCTGATTGTGCCAGTGTTGTGGTATTCAATTATGCAATTTTCATTGGCATATTAATCATCTTTTCAACAAACAAGCCGGCGTTAATTAAAGCAAACCATGGATAAAGACATGTTGCCGGATCATCATTCCGTTTATCACAGCGCACAGGCTGGCCGTTAAGTAAATTCTGGACTGTGAGATGAATTTCAATGTTGGCTTCATCTTTTTTGTTGGAGTTTGAATGCAACTCATCTAACAACAACAACAAACTTCAGGCTTCGTAAGAGAAAGATGAATTTATTTGTAATTAATGGCAAAGGAAGAAAGATAAAGTAGTGGTATGATTCTAATGGGAATTAGAGTATTTGGAACCAAACCATTTTTTAAAATTTCTTCCCCCTTCCACTGCTCCCCTTTTACCCTACTTCAAGTGTCAGAGCCCTGAGAGCAAGGAATAAATGAACCCTCATCTACCTGTATAAATACAGGTTTCCTTTTAACTTTGGAGTAATTAGTAAACTGATTGGCATTAAATATGCAGTCTGTGCAAAGAGAGAAAATGAGACCATCTATTTTACCGATACATGCAAGAAAGAGGTGGGAGGGAAATGCACTTGATTTTTTAAGTGACAATTTTTTGAAGAAAAACAGTTGCATCAGAAATTTTTCAGACACGCCCCCCCCCCTTAGAAATGGCTTCAGTGCTGCCAGCACGTGTAGTCAAGAACACTTGAATATATTTGTAAGTCTGTTAAAACAAGTATTTGTAGATTTTTCAAGTGTTCCTAAGACCATGAGCTTATGGAGGGAAGTACTGTATGCTGCTATATGAATAGATACTGCTTAGCATAATAATACTGGTTATTGTGCTTTTTAAGAGTTATTATAGAGGCTGTTGAGAGCAGCTGGAGGTTTAAGGGTTCCATTCTTCATTTTATTTAGTTTGTGTATTGTTTATTTGAACAGAAACATAAGTTTAATGCTTCTACTGCGTAAAGCACACGCTTCATCCAACAGAGACCTGGTGGCACAGAGTGGCTTGGTTGTTCCTTGCTTCTGTCTCTCTCCTGACCTCTAGGCTGATGGACTGTCTTCAGTTCTGTTTATCATAAGTACTTTAGATTCCTTCAAACACAGGTTTATAAAGATTTTGAATGAGTTCTGTTTGAATAGGAAAGTTGATTTGCCTGCTATGAAAAATACATGGAAGCATTAGTGGGGTATATGGTCATGTCGCAAATCAGCTTAAGAGGGTCTTGGACAATAGTGGTTAAAAGTGTACCTTCCTTGATGTTCATGGTAGTAATTTTACCTACCTGGGTCTTCCTGTGTCTTTCTGATAATCAGTTCTCTAAGCTGCTTTTCATTAGACTGTCTATACTTGAAACTTAATCAGAGTACACATGCTTCCTAAGAAATGTAGAGAAATTCGATTTGGAGACAAGAGCTGTTATTTAGCTAAATAACAATGGTTTTAATGTAGTTAGGTGTGCTTAATTTAGGAGGAAAAAAATGTAAAAAGAAATTAATAAGGTTAATTTAACCCACACAGCTTTGTGATGCCCCAGTTAGACTATTTCTGCAACTTAGAGTACTTCATGTTCATGCTACCTCTCTCCTACAGAAAGACTATACAAAGTACATGTACATTCAGAATAGCAAAACCCAGTTGTCACTTCGGCACAAGAACTTAAGACAGACAACCTAGGGTAAAAATTCGTCATCCCCTTCAGTTGCTGATTTAAATATGTAGCTTACAGAGTCTATCAAACTTGATCATCCTGCATGCACTTAGTCTATTAGAACTGGTGATAACAGTTTGTGGTCTTCAAAGATCCCTTATTTGGACCAGCTTTGCTTCAGTGAAATCAGATCTGCAGTATAGGAACAGAGTTCACACCATGACTAATTTACAATTCTACTTTATAACATCCTGTGTAAAATCCTAACTTAAGCCTGTTAGAAAAATAGCACCATTATTTTAGATAAAATGAGTATCTGTAAAGATATTCGATGTATAATATTCTTCCACTGTGGTGTTTTTGTTTGGATGTGCATGAATCAGTTTAAATCTGCTTTACTGTATAAATCAATGAAATTAACCTCAGACTTTTCATAGCTCAATTCTTAGTATAAAGTATCTGAATATTGTCTGTAGCTGTAATAAGATACTGTTAAGGAATAGCAAAAGTTTCGTGAGGTTAAAATGGATCTTGGCTAGACTGGCTAAACCATTAAATTGTTTCATAATTGGTTAGATGTACAGACTTGTAAATTAATTCTACCTTAAGTACTGTAGTGGAGTATAAGTGCATGTGGCATCACGGACCTTGAAGTGTGAACTCAAGCCTTGCTCTTCACTAATCTTGCCAATGACCTGCTGCTGACCCAGCTGTAAACATGTACCTTGCCCACTGAAACCAGGAGGCAACAGGGTTGGATGTGATACTGACTGCATCACATCACTTGCTCGCATTGTGTTGATTACAGAAAATTCGATGTCAGTGTCATCCTGACGGCTGACGTAACCAGCATAGATCTTTGCCTTTGTTTGGTGTACTGGATTATCAGAGAAAATTCGTGTTTGCATCGCAGATCCCCGTGGCTTTGAGAATCTCTCATCAGAAGTTTTGTACTAGGTAATACGCTTATAAAATGGAAAGTACAGCAGAATTTTGTATTTTCAGAAGCCATTAATCTGTGGAGTTCTTTTTTAGCATGTGAGATACGTGAGCATTCTGAAACCTTCCTTGTTGCTTCTGAATGTTGTGAGAATGGAACAGAAAAATAATGTAAAATGATGGTGGTGGTCAAAGGGCTGTTTCATGACAAAAATTGTAAAACTGTGTAACGCTGTTGTTGGTTTGTTGATAGAGGCCACCAGACTAAAATTCTATCTGTTATCTTGCGTTTATACCTAAGGAGGGTCATGCTACATATTATTATGTACCACACTGTTAATACTGACTAGTAAGAAACATTAAAACCACCGATGAACCTAGAACTGCTGATTTTTTAACAAGAATCTAAATAGTAGTTAATCAGCACTGTAATTAATAAGAAGTGATTTCATACAGTTGTTGCTTATTATCATTTAATGTCATTAATATCCATATCATTTGTTATAGCAGTATCCTGTACTAGGTCATACACAGCTCAATCTGGTTTGTATGTATGGTGCAGAAGGACTGTCGAGCTTGAAAATGTTTTTGGAAATCCCAGCTTTTGAAGGAACTTCTGCAAAATTATGTTACATAATATAGTACATCATTGAATAAAACGTAACTGTTCTTCTATTGATCAAATCTTTGCAGCTTTAGTGTAGCACAAAGCAGTTTTGAATATTTCTGATACAATGAGGTAACAAAAATTTGTCCTAAGAGTTTTATAAGTCTGCTATAAAACCAGGAGCGGTATAAATATCATGTAAACATTTCACCTTCTCATAGTATTAATAAATAGGAAAATAAAGCATGCCCCATATCTTTTTTGGCATAATTTAAGTTATTTTATTATTTGATAGCAGCAAGCAATGAGTGCTTGTTTGATATCACCAATTGGTCACAGACGCGTAAACATATCTCTGCGCAGAAGAGTATTATATTACCTCAGTTCACTGAAAAAAAGTTTGGGGTACATATATAAATACTCTGTTCTTCCTTTGCCCCATTCCTTTTGTAGGTTTGTGCAAACAGCAAAATTAATGTAAACAAATGGGTGCAAAGCATTAGTAGATCACATTTGTGTTTTACAGTGCCTTCACATTTCACTGGCTTCTGATTCCAAAAAGAGCAGCAGCTGCAGATGAGGTGTGTTCATCTCACACCGAGAGCTTGGATACTTATAGCTTTTGGATCATTCATTCATACGAAGTGCAAGCAGAATAAGACACTTGATTATAATTTTTCTTCATGGTTTCATCATATGTGTCAGCGTAAGATATTCCACTGGTGCAGTTTTGCAGTGTATATTTTAAAAGGTAAGTAAGAAGGAATGAAATGAGAACTGGCATTATTTTTAACATATCAACAGAAATTCATCTATCTCATTGGGAAGGAGAGGTTGTGGTTGAAAGTGCTGGAAACAGATGAAATTAGTCTTGACAGTTAGCAAGGAAACAAATTTCATTTGCCTTTCCCTTGCCCAGAAAGTCTCTTCAAAGGATAAAAGGTGCCTCCTGTGGGAGAGTTTCCATGCATAATTTCATCCACCTGTCCTGTTTGTAACACTTAACAGTTAATTCATTAAATCTTTGGGTGATAATATGGCACATTTTTCATTTTCATAGCAGCCAGTGGTGCCTGGCTGATGAAAAGTCAGAGAAATAGTCTTCAGAAAGAAAACAAACCCCCAATCCTCAAAACCTTATTGAGTGTGTAGTATACAAGGCAAGTAAGGGGATACTGCTCCAGAGGAGTCTGAGTGTAGGACTAGGAGGGGCAGGATGTGGCTCAGTTTGGTTAGCTTGAACGTTGTGTGGAGCTGGAGACATTCTTACAATTATCCAAAACACGCAGGAAGATTGTAAGGAGTTCGATATGGTGTGAAAGGTGGGTGGAGAAAGTGCTCACACCTCTGGAGTGAGGTGCAGAGCCTTTTGCCTTCCTTTTTGCATACAATTAGAATGATTTCCTGAAGCACCATTGATTTAGGGTCTGGCAGTTAAAGCCTGAAGGACAATTCCATGCTTCTTTCTGGGTTAGATCAGTAAAATTATACTCTGCTTCCTGTGTCATTTCTGTCTTACTCTTTATGTATCAGCAATACTCAGGTGTATTTTAAAATAGTCTCATTTGGCAAATAAGGGTGCAGGTACACCCTTTCTTTAGAGTTTTGAGGGTAAAATAGTGCTATCTTGATATAGTTCTAGTTTGTGCTACTGTAATGGTGGAATTTTTTTTCTATAGGTCTTTATTCCTTATGTAAGATGTCTTTAAGGAGTGAAGCATATCTTTTTTGTCTTTTTTATAGTTCTGTTTTGGTATCCAGAATGTGTATTTTTATACACAGAAAAACATTTTGTGTTTATTTCCAGTATTCACAAAGAAAACTAAAAGGAGGAAATTATAAAGCAGCCACTAATTATAAGTTGATTCATTACTTCATGTCCTTTGGAGAAGAATTTGTACACATCCAGCTATGAGTGTGTGATACGTTGCATCTGCCTGCTTTCTTCTTATACCGTGTTTGATTACTGCGGGGGTTCCTAGGGAACCCTTAAGTTTGTTTGTTTAGGGTCGAGGACATGTCTTTGCACCCAGAGCAATCATTACTTTTGTAAGATGGTGCACAACAACAAAACCAGGAGCAATTTCATTCAGCAGGGTATTCCAGTGCAAATTGCAAGGTGTTGAGCTCGGTGGGGTTGCGGTGTACAGAAACAGAGAGACTGTCAGAACTACCCTACCCCTCCAAACCCGGGTCAGTCGTCCTTGGCGCAGTGCTGAAGCACTCCCGCAGCCCGGCATGCTCCAGGGGGAGCGTGCCACCTGCCAAAGCCCTGCCGGGCTGTCCTGGCGAGTGTCCCCTGCCCAGGCAGGTGTCCTGGGCACAGAGGGGGCAGCTCCACCCTGCAGGGCAGCGAGTCAGTGCGACCGCAGGGTGCAGCATCTCCGTCACCCAGGGGGCTGCTGGGTTGGGGTGAAGGGGCCACGGGAGAAGCAGAACGAAGCGATGGCACTGCAGGAGAGACAGGTCTTCCTGCAGAAGACAAGGAAGGAAGGTAGGAAGGAAGGAAGGAGCGCAGGAAGGAAGGCAGGAAGGCAGGCCTCCAATTTGTAGGAGCTGAATGGCAGCTGATAAGAGAGAGGCTGGTTTGCCGCAGCGGGAGCGCCAGTTTAACCATTAACTGTGCAGTCCTCTGAGCTTGGCCGCCACTTTAAGCAGGAAAATGTCTCGCTGCATGCAGCGCAAAATCCCATCTGATACCACAAGAGGCCCTTTTAGGTGCTGCTGGAGCACCAGTCCAACCAGTAACACACAGCTCAGTGAATCACTAATTCCAGTTGGAAAGTTATCTGCTGTCTCTAGCAGTGAAATCCTGACTGATAAGCGAAGAGGCTCATCTGCTGGTAGCAAAGCCTCCAGTTTATCAGTGTCTGACCAGCTCATAAATCAGACTAGTGTCTGTTTTTATTTTGTTTTATCAAAATTTATTTCTATCATTGTAACAGTTAATACTTTAATAAGAGAACTTAGCTGGGAACATTAGGAAGTTAGTTAGAGACATTTTGCAGGCGCTTTTTCCCTTGTCGGTGACAAGGTAAGGTAATCCTATACACAGGCTGCTATTGTGAGATGAGAAACTGGCCTCCTTCACTGCCAGAGACCAGATGCACCTCTCTCTATCCTAATCTGTAAACGACTTAAAGGAGCCTTATCTCGGGGCTCTTCTGCTTCATTTCATGCTTGATTTACTTTAATTTGTCTGATAGGGCACAAGGATTTGGAGACGGCCCATCTTTCTGCAGAAAATGTTCAGATTTTTTTTCCTTGGCATTGTTGTGTTGGGGGTTTTGACTTTTTTTATGTGGAGGAAATCTTGCTCCAGTGCAGCAAGCTGCTTGAGTGTGTTTAGATTTAAGCTACCCCAGCAGAAAAGAGTTTGTGAAGTGGTATGATTGTGTGATGGGCCACATTTACATTGAAATCACATTATACGATATATCTGGACTCCTGAAGGGAGCAGTGCAGTGGAGCGCTTGTGCCCACAAGATACTTTGAAAGGGCTATATATAGTGGCAACAATTGATATGAGATTTTACAGGAGACTTTATAAATATGTAAATGGGTGTTATCTGATTGGGTTCTTTGGCTACACATCTGTACCTCAAAGGAAGTGGAGCTGTGAGAACTACCAGGAAAACAGTAGTTTGCATTCTAAGTGAGGCTGAGAAATAGAAATGTCTCACAGGTTGACAGCAGGTCAGGGTGGAGGTGCTTTGCATACTTTGGAGGTAAGCCTCTTTGATGTGAAAGCGATCTCTTACTTCCACCAAAAAGGTAGAATTACCATGAACAATTTTCATTTGTTTTATAACATGGCTTAGATCGGGAGCCATTGACCTTTAGCATTCCTTGTTATTTCTTTAAATTGCTTATGTGATATGGCACTGGGGGGAATTGCCTTTACGTTTTTTGCATTTTAAAAAATGTACTTTCAGTGACCCATGGGAGAGAAAATAAAGTCTTTGGTACATTGATCCCCTGATTAGTTATTTCCTAAATGAAAATGGAAATACTATTAAAGCAGTAATAATGCTATGTCTTAATAGTTGAGGAGTCAATAAATGGCTCCCATGTGCTTCATTAAAGTTCTTAATGAAGCCATTTTTGATAGCTGAACTTTACATTATCTCTGCTTTAGTCAGATACTTTTTAGGAGAAAGGAGACAGTAATTTGATGGAAAATGGTTTTCTTGTTCACTCTAGTAACTATATTACTAAAATCCCGTGTATCACAATACCTCTTTTATAGAGTTATGCAAAACCCATCAATTGTAAATATGGTTATTTGCAGCTGTACACAGAGAATATGTTTTCTTCCTGGCAATTCATGTATTCTATTTTATGAATTTATGTTATGGCATAACCATATGTTAATAAAAAGCAGCATTTTTTCATCACAGTGTTTTCATGTTGCCACTTGCAGGATGTTGTAAGTATTTCTGTGCAGCCCCACTGCAGTGGCAGCCCCCTCTTCCCTTTACACCCTTATTCATAATTTAATTTCTCCCTCCTCCTTCTCCTTGTGCTGGATTACTAGCCCTGACTGAACACTTTATTTTTTGACAGGAGGGATTTAGAGTCTCTAAGATGAACACACAATTCGGTGATGAACTAAAAAAGGGTGTGAAAGGCTTGTGGGCTTCTCTTTTGCCTTACATGAACTCTTCTATAACCACTAGAGTGAATTCCATGTATGCTCCCTTACACAATAAATATGAGTGAGGAAGTCTGAGTTAAGTCTTGCAGTTCTTCCTAACAGTGTCTTCACCATGGTCAAGGTTGTTTCCCTGGATTGCTCGGGAAATATATTTATTGTGTAAGAAAACTCTGTCGTCTTCAATTTTTGAAATGGTTGGTGGTTTTGGAGTCGTAAAAGCAATATACAAAATGAGAATACTGAGTTATTTCATCTGTGACACTGGCCAGCTGCCTGATGCCTAAAATTTCAACTTGATTTTCTAATGCTTTGATTTTCTAGGACCCGGTTTTCACAGGTAAAGGGCTTCACTGTTAATTAGTAACACATTGGAATTCAAGCTTTAAAGTCAAGCCCAACCCGAGCTGCACAAAACTGAGAGACTTTCAATTAGGTTTGGTATATTGTTTTTATTAACGGTGAAAGAAGGTTAGTATAACCTTGATATCTTAAATAGGAAGATGTGGTGCTTTTATGTTTCCAACACTTCGAAATCTTCTTGTAGAAAACATAGTTAATATTTCACAGAATCAACTGGTTGGAAGAGACCTTTAAGATTATTGAGTCCAACTGTTCACCCTGCACTACTAGGATCCCTAAATCGTGTCCTTCAGCACATCTGCACATCTTTTAAACACTTCCAGGGATGGGGACTCCACCGCCTCCCTGGGCAGCCTGTTCCAATGCTTGACAACCCTCTCTGTAAAGAAATTTTTCCTAATATCCAACCTAAATCTCCCCTGACACAACTTGAGGCCATTTCCTCTCTTACTGTCACTTATTACTTGGGAGAACAGATCAACCCCCAGCTCGCTACAACCTTTCAGGTAGTTGTAGAGAGTGATGAGGTCTCCCCTGAGCCTCCTTTTCTCCAGGCTAAACAACCCCAGTTCCCTCAGCCACTCCTCATAGGACTTGCTCTCTAGACCCTTCACCAGCTTCGTTACCCTTCTCCGGACACACCGAGCACCTCAACGTCTTTCTTATAGTGAGGGACCCAAAACTGGATACAGTATCCAAGATGTGGCCTCACCAGTGCTGAGTACAGTGGGACAATCACTTCCCTCATCCTGCTATCCACACTATTGCTGATACAAGCCAGGATGCTGTTGGCCTTCTTGGCCACCTGCTGGCTCATCTTCAGCCAGCTGTCAACCAACACTCCCAGGTCCCTTTCTGCTGAGCAGCTTTCCAGCCACTCTTCCCCAAGCCTGTAGTGTTGCAGGGGATTGTTGTGACCCAAGTGCAGAACCCAGCACTTAGTCTTGTTGAACTTCATACCACTGGCCTCAGCCCATCAATCCCACCTGTCCAGATCCCTCTGGAAAGCCTCCTGACCTTCAAGCAGGTCGGCACACCCACCCAACTTGGTGTCATCTGCAAACTTTCTGAGGGTGCACTCAATCGCCTCATCCAGATCATTGATAAAGCTGTTGAAGAGAGCAGTCCCCAATACAGAGCTCTGGGGGACACCGCTTGTGAGCGGCTGCCAGCTGGACTGAACTCCATTCTCCACCACTCTTTGGGCCTGGCCATCCAGACAGTTTTTGATCCAGCGAAGAGTACACTCATCCGAGCCATGAGCAGCCGGTTTCTGCAGGAGAAAGCTGTGGGAAAGAGTGTCAAAGGCTTTCCTGAAGTCTAGGTAGACAACGTCCACAGCTTTTCCCTCATGCACTAGGCAGGTCACCTTGTCATAGAAGGAGATCAAGCTGATCAAGCAAGACCTGCCTATCATAAACCCATGCTGACTGGACCTAATTGCCTGGTTGTCCTTTGCATGCCACATGATGGCACTCAAGATGATCTACTCCATGACGTTCTCTGGCACTGAGGTCAGACTGACAGGCCTGTAGTTCCCTGGCTCCTCCTTCTGGCCCTTTTTGTAGATGGGTGTCACATTTGCTAACCTGCAGTTGGCTGGTACCTCCCTGGTTAGCCAGGACTGCTGGTAAGTGATGGAAAGGGGCTTGGTGAGCACTTCAGCCAGCTCCCTCAGAATTCTTAGATGGATCCCATCTGGCCCCACAGACTTATGCGCATCTAAGAGTTGCAATAGTTCACTGACCATTTCCTCTTAGCTTATGGGGCTTCATTCCGCTTATATATATTATTAGAATACACATTATTAGAACTGGAAATTCAGAACATAATTCAGCATGTGTATATCCTAGTTGACTGTTAGATAAGTATCTAAGTGTCCTCAATGAACAGAGTGTATTGAAATGCACCTATGTAAATTTCTGTTTTAACATTTGAATTTTAGTAGGCACATGCTTTTCTGTAACATTTGCTTTGGCTGAACACATATAGAATACTATAAAAGAGGATACTTTGCATTTCGATTTGTAGAAACACATTTTTGGTCCGACTAATAATAACTGAGAAATAAGTGAGTAGAAATAATAAATAGAAATAAGAAAAAGGTAAAAAAGAAGCTCAGAAAAACTTGAATATTTAGAAAATGAAATTAACAACAACAAAAAATTCAATTCTGTAGAGAACAGGTGCTTTTTCTTCTTTTTTCTTTTTATCTTTTTCTTAAAATAACTATGTTGGAAATAATAACATAATATAAATCAAAATGCTCATTAAACTGGTTTTCAATTTTTGTATTAATAATGTTGTATGGTGCTTCAAATATAATCTCAAGGTCTGAACGAACTAAGTCTGGAAGAGAAGGCCAAAGGATCTAGATATAACTTGTCCACCTTGAGGTAGGTACTCCACATGGAGTTGTTGCATAAAATAGTCCTTCTCCATTTGGGAGAAAGAATTATTGACACCATTTTAGAGAGGGGAAGATGGATGGCTCCCAAAGATGAATGCCTTATTGATGTTCAATATGTTGTGGGTTACGTAACAGAAAAGGAGATTACTTCTTCTCTAAGGAAATTTGGGGATATTCTTCATGAACAATTTAAAATGCTAGTTTTACAGTGCTATATTGAATGTACTCTTCTGAATTGTATTTCAGACTCACATGCACTCTTACTTGAAGTTAGTGGGAAGACATCTGATCAGCGGGCTCAGTTCAGTATGTTTTATTAATAGCTAAGTATTTATAGCAAATATGTTTAAAATATCACTAAGAAAGGATGAGAGATCTGGCTAACGTAAAAATCCTTTAAAAATAC
Source organism: Bucorvus abyssinicus (assembly GCA_009769605.1). NCBI lineage: Eukaryota > Metazoa > Chordata > Aves > Bucerotiformes > Bucorvidae > Bucorvus > Bucorvus abyssinicus. The sequence goes on from CM020033.1 coordinate 15,334,119, forward strand.
ATAGATGGTAAATTAAAATTTTTATAAGATGGAAGTAGCTTCTCATATAAAATATTTTTCAAGGATTTTTCTTTGAATCCCAGCCTCTGTCTCTACTGATATTTATGGTTTCACTAAAACATTCAGGTAGAGAAATACCTGCCCTCATAAATCATTTGCAGATAATACTGGTTCAGACGCTCTCTGTCCAAATTGATAATGGATATCTGATTAAAAAGAAACGTCTTGTTTCTCAAAAGTTCTGTGGAGGATGGAAGATGGTAAAGCTGGGAAAAAAAAAACGAATAAAACAAACGAAAAAAGCCCCAAACAACCAAAACAACACGGTTTTTAAATTTCAGCTTCCCTATTATCTGTTACGCTAGTTCCAGAAGTTGGCAACAGAGGAGAATGAACCACATAATGATGGTCTGATTTGTAGTTTTATAATTCAGACCACTGTCAGAAAGTTGAACTCACGTGTCTGTATTGAGAGACTTTTGACAAATTGAGAAATACAAATGCATTATAAATAGCAAAAACCCCAAAGAAGTCTCCCACTTCAGAGCAGCGTGGAGTCCTTCCACTGTGCTGTTTTGCTGTTAGAAATGGAAAATGCACCTGGTTTCTCTTTCCCTTTTTTAGGGTGACTTACTAAATTATTCGTAATTTGGGGGTGGGGTAGGTGGGATTTTTTTGGTTTTGCTTTTCTTTTATGTATTTACCCTTGCTGATGTCTTTTCCTTGTTTTTGTACTTGTACCCTTATTCTGTGACTCAATGGATATAAAATCAGAAGTGGCATAAATTCCAATGCTTATTTAGCACAAAAGAGATTGAGTTTTGAGAATATTTTACCTTACCTAATTGGGATCCTGATTTGGAAGAGGTTTGGGATGAGTTTGAGCTCTGTGTTTTTTTTTTTTATTATTATTTTCTTATTTGCCAGTAATTTAGTTTCCAAGGTGACATCCGTAACCTCAGAAGAAACAGTCGGGGGGCCCACATACAGGAGATTAGTAACATCTCTTTGGGACTGGGAGAAAGAATGCTGCTGGGAAGGGGGAGTGGAAGCATCGGTTGAACTGTGTGTCTCGCCTCGGGAGCACAGGTTGGCCCCTGTAAGCGACAGTTACATGGTACATTCTTTTGACAGGCAAGGACAGGTCTAGGATGTAGTCTGACACTTTTAAAAGTCCTTCCTGGTATTTGTGAATTCACTGTACAGTGTGTGTGTTAAAATTAGAGTTTAACTTCAGTTATGATTTAGATACAATGCTTACATATTTTGCTTCTTTTGTCCTCTGGAGGGCCAAAACTATAGTTTCACACACCTCTCATGCATAACAAATTGAAAGTATGTGTGTCGTTTTATGGAAATGAGTCATGCACTGAAATTGTGCAGATTCCTTTGTATTCTTATAACCACAAAACCGGTATGAGCAGAGATGAAAAAGTAGGTGGAGTTGGCCTTGAAAGAGGTGCTCTAAATCTAAACAAGCTGTATGAAATAGCGTTGTCACAAAGGAAAACTGAAAAATACAACAAAGCCAACTTCATGCTTCGAAAGTGTTTCTGTTGCAGGTAGATGTTGCTGTGTAGTCTAAAGTGTGCTTTAATTGCCACAGGTCTTCTGATGAAGGTGCTCTAGGACATTTTCAGAGATTTCCTTGTCTCTTAGGTGCCTGAGTCCAAAAACATCCTTATCACTGAGAGATTTTTAAACCTTTCCATTTGTCAGTATTTAGGGATTGACTCACAGATATCAGGCATTTCTTTCATAGAAAGGACTATTGCTGAGCAAGATTTTGAGGTGATGTAAATCAGCATAACACCTTCCCTCTGCCTTGGCTTGGAGCTAGCTATAACTCTGATTTGTACCAGCTGAGGATTTAATTTATTAGACTGTCTCTGTAGCACAGGAGAAGTTACTTTTTATCAGGAATTAAATTTGTAGTTGTTTTAATGATGGCTGAGGGCTCTTACCATTTCATTAAGTGAATAAGCATGAACTGGAATTTGATTTATGAAATAATGTCTCATTTCCTGCGTGATTTGTTTGATGACACTCTTGCCAACCTGTTTCCCTTACAGGTGGCATCTTCCAGGTTTTTAGGTCTCATTCTTTACCTCAATGTTTGTTTGTTTTTCATAGTAGAAATAGTTTCACCAAGTAATATTGGAAACTTTCTAAAATTATAGGGTGCTATCTTCCTCAACTATCTTTGCAATTATGATACGGAAATATTGCATCAGCAACTTTCTAAACATAGTATGCAGTGGTGACACAAGTTAATTGAACAGTTAGGAGATAATGCAGTATCATTGACACGATTTACTATGTAATTACCATTGTTTCCAGTGGACTTATCATGTCACTACCACCTAATATCATGTGTTATTTTGTGATAACTGTGAAATTAACTTATCATCCTGTTTTGAGAGACTCTGTTGGTCTTAGACCAACCACTCTCTACCAAAGTTAAATACAAGAGCTCAGTAATAGACTGACCTGCCCACCAGCTTTGGAGTGTTGCAGTTAAATCACAGGTCTTACATTAAAGCTTTGAAAGAATATATTGCTGAATTCATTTCATTCAGAGTCCAGAATGGCTAACCTTCTAAATATTCTTTCCTGCTGCAAGTATCTATCCATCTGAATGCATCTGGTAGTGTTTCTACAACATAAGGAGAAATATTATATAATTTATTTAAAAAATTGAAATGTCTTACATTTAACATAAATATTTTTTCTGATTTTTTTATTTTTAGTCATGCAATGGAGAACAAAAATGTTTATATAGTAATAGCAAACTATATTTGCCCTATTAATTATGTCTTAAGTTTTGTAATTTAGTTATGATATCAGCTTTTGCATTCATTCAGGCGATGATTTGGTTGGAATTTCGTCTCAGTGAAAATGTTCAGGATTTTTTGAAAGTTCCCAAAATAATGGAAATATCAGCAAAACTGTGGCTGTCCATTTTATTTTTAAGTAGAAAGGAATAAAAAATAAGAAAATAGATGCAAGCATTCTGTTTTATTTTACCTTTTTTTTATTTACATGGGGGTTTGTGAATACCTGTCTCCAGATGAAAACTTTGATAAATATTCAAAATCTATGGCTTTCCTTCTCACTTTTTACTTGTGCAACTGAAACCTAAGGTGACAATCCATTCAGGTTCTGTTATCTGCTGCAGTATTTTGGTAAAAGTATTTACATAAACATATATCTTGTGTTTGTGCACCTAAAATTCATCTTGAAGTGGTCAGTTTTATTATACTTAGGCTTGTCTTTTGGGTTTTTTGTTATTTTTTGTTGGAATGAAGTGTGGTACATTTCAATGTAAATGAATATATTTCCATTTTATTTTCCTATTAGAGTTCTTGTCGTTCACATAATGTGTCTTTTTCCTCAATGACTGAGCAAATGCATTAACATTAACAATCAAGACAAACCATTTGAGCTGTTAAACACATTGTGTGTAGGAGTAGCAGAATAACCTGAGGGTTCCGGTAAATTCATCTGCTATTTCTAGGAACAACCTTTTTGTTTTCATGAAATAAGTTAAATTGGCTGCTTATGTCTGAAACTGACTTTCACACCACAGGACAAATAAAATACGTGAGTTCTAATGAGGGGGTCTCCACAATATTCCACCTTGTTATCTTCTGATATGGTAACTTAGCATCATGTGCATTTAATTCTACTGAAACAGACATTTAATTCTCCTAAACAGACATTGGTTATACTAATTAGCACCAGACTTTGACTACAAATATTTTCTCTCTTATTCAACATAAATTAATAGGGTATGTTTCTCATTTTCTATTTTAATTGTGGGTTTGGCATACTGATACAGAAGTGTTGCAGAATTTTGCATATGTCTATAAATGTGTCTCTAATTAATGATCTCTAGTACACAGTTCTGGTGCTCGTACACAACTGCTTGCTTGACTATAGGTTTGCTGAATGAGCATTGTACAGTAAATCAACTGTGCTGTTGTGTTGGAGATCAATATTTAAAAAAACCCCAGGGAGCAAGAATACCTAGTCAAGAGTACTAAATGTCAGGAGGGAATCAGTGGCACTTCATAGCTAGCAAGAGAAAAAATATTTTAGCAGTTTTGCGCTAACATGCTAACCTTTACTTTCCGTGTATATTAGGTAAGAAAAAGCTTTGAGGAGACTGTAGTGCCTTTCTTCCAAAGTGCAGGATTTTCTCTCCACATCAGTTTTAGATGGTATCTGTGATCAAAGGGACATATACTGTTCATATGCTTCCTCTGTACTTCAGAACGAGGGGTGACCTGGAGGGTGTATAAGTGCCCTTGTGTGGTTGCCTGGAAACTTTGGCCCACACAAGTGTCAACTTTCTTTCATGGTTATAAAGGAAGACTGAGCCCCACAGAGAGCTTTAGTTTTAGAGAAAAAAAAGGTCCTTGTGTGTTTTAAAACAAGTGTCTCACCAGGAGATAATGGTAGAGCAGTGGGTTATAAATGATGTATTTTGTTCACTTCGCCTTGATAATGGCACAAGGGAAAAAAGTTCATCGCTCTCTTATCAAAATACTGTGACATTTCTCCTTCAACTGTAAAATTTCCTATCACATTCCTCTGCTGGAACAGCAACTAAATTTACTCGATTGTAGAGACTACATAATCTCTCATCAAAAGGTGTCTTTTTTATTCCTTCTTTTCTCCCTGCTTATACTTCAGGAGAAGCACCAGGGTTGCTCAAAACACTTTTTTTACAATGACGTAGATTTGCTTTTAAGGAGTTTATTCATTAGCTAGTCACTATTAGGCTATGCCATGCAGTCTCTTTTTCTATCTTGGCCAAAAGCAGAAACACCATTTTGTGCTGTCATATCTTTTTGCACTGATCACATTCATTCTTGATGGTGTATTTTTAATGAAGCAAATCACAAATGAAGGTGAGTACTAATTGCTGAAAACCAAAAGCACTGAAAAACACTTGAGCTTCTCTCAAGTTCTCAAATGGTGACTTACTTTCAGTTAAATACACGTTGTTGTTTGATAAAGGGGATGGCAATTTTTGTTCCTGCAAACAGATATCTTTCTGTGGCATTTCCAGCTTAGAGAAGTACAGATCCTTGTGTTCTTCTCAGGAAAACAGGTCCATTAAGTTTTGTTGTGCCATGTCCTCAAAGTATGGCTCTCGAACTGCAGGTCTCCACGGTTCGTAAGGTTGCTGTTCCCTCAGATGGGAATGGCCATGCAAACACAGTCATGCTGTTCAGAGCCTGTATCCTAAATGCCTGTGCAAAGCCAGCTGATGTAAATGGGAAGGGACGACAGCAGGTTTTGGTTAAGTTGTGCCTTTGTCCAAAACAGAGGAGCAGTATACTACTACACGTAGCAGACTGTATTTCATCTGCAAAAGTCAGTGTGAAAAAAAGGTACAATCACTTATAAAACTATGAAAAACTATTATCACAAGGTATGTCTTGGTTTCCATGACTGTAATGGCAAACATTGTAAGATAAAGTGTAAAAGTAAATCCGAAGTGTATGTCCATTTACATTTTGAGGGTTACTAGAATAATGATACTAGGGATACTGAAAAATCAATAATGAAATTTATAGCTTTGTAGACCAGATTGCCATAGTGAAATTCAACCATGCAGCTTTTGCCCAATATTTTGCCCATATCACTTTCTAATATGGATATATCAAATAATATTATAGAAGTACAGGGTATTACTATATGTATGAAATGTTAATAAAAGTAAATCGTATTGTTAAAATGCAGAGGTAAATCTCAAGATGGAAACACAGCTAAGAGAAGGTAACAGCTTAGTGTAAACATGGAGGTTAGCCCAGAGCCAAGACTGCATACGTAAAAATATTGTGTTTCTACCAACAGAGTAAACATTGGAGAACAGTTACAATACTAATGTAATGATGGACTCCTTACAAGGATCTTGTTCAAAGTTATGTTCTCAGAATTAATCTCCAGAGACATTTTGGAGGATAAGTGACATTCCCTGCAGGACTTGGAGCTGTGTACTTCAATAACAGAATTCTAATAATAAATTAACAAACACACACACACACACCTCATTAATTATATGAAACTGCTCCGATACCAAATGATGATGTGGATCAAATCCCTCTATATGTGTAACTGTGTTCTGTGCCTGGCATTCAAATGTTCTGTTTCAACCAGCTGTTGACTTTTTTTTACATTTTAGAAAAGAGTTTACTACTGATTGGATCATCCTTCGGGAGAAATGACAACTGGAATAATACAGGGATGCTTATGTTTTATGATATGATGACTGGGGGTGAAATTGGGGATAACTGAAAGTTCATTTGATGTTACATACTTCTCTTTCATAGTCACATGGTAATCTATTGGAAGATATGTTGTCTTCAATTGTAGTCTTTTGAAGCACAAGCTTATGGATGGACTGTTTGGTGAAGTGCATAACATTGTTTTCATATTTTTCAAGAGTAGGCACAACCATCTGTTGTATTTGAGAAACTGCAAAGGATATTTTTTTAATGCATTTTATTAACAGTGCAACTCAAGAAAAGCTCTTGGCTTAAAAATAGTACATTTTTGGCTAGTTGAAACTGTGAGATCATACAGTAATTGAATTTCTATTTGCATTGGAGTGGTCAGTGAAAATAGTCGGCATACCCAAGGAATCTCCCCTCCCTTCGTACAAATAGTCTTTGTTTCACAGGACTAGGGTCAGTGGTGCAGTGCATTCACATATTAATCAATAAATGTATGCATTAAATACTAATCTGTAAATGTATGCTGAGATCAGCCAGTAATTTTGTACACATGGCATCATGCTAAGTTGAAGCAAAATTACCAATAAGGAAAAGAGGCCTTCCATAACTATACAGGTTTATCTACAGTCCTAAGATATGGCACAAAAATCTACAAGTAATTTTTCACTTGAAAATAACCAAAAAAAACGCCTTGAAATTAATTTACACTTCCTGCAGATTGGGCAAAGTAATTTAACCACTACAGTTTCAATATTTGATTGCTGTCTGCAGGCTAGATAGAGTGAGGTGCTGAAGGGCAAGGGGGGAATCTGATATAATCGCATTCTGGAATACTAAAAATGTGAGCCTGAAATGCAAAAACGTTCATCGTACTTTCTGAAGGCATGTTATAAGCACCAAAATGGAAATCTCGTCATCAGAATTAAGAGACTTTGGTAGGTGTAGCAGCCTCATATTCTCACCATGTGACATTTCCTGATTGTACAACAGTCACTTGAGGGGTCTTTGATTCCAGTTGCCAAAATTGAAACAGCTACTACATCTGAATAAACTGTCACACTTGTGACAACTCAGTGGCCTTAAACATGATTCAAAGCTTCGGCAAACAACCCCAAATTTGTAATGCAATAGACAGGATAACTTTGGCTAGGCGTGCCTCGTGCATAGCTGAATGAGGAAAGAAAAACAGGTATCACCAACAGGCAAGAGGTACTTTTGCACCTTTACATGAACAGATAACGCCTAAACAGAGTGGTTGTGGATTGATCAGTATGTTGATAGATTGCACTTGGCGATGTTATGTATTTCATGTGGGTGAGACACGAAAAAAGAATGATCTACAGGACAGTCTGACCTGGGTCTGGCCAACTCCCCACAGATTCTTACCAGGGTAGCTGTGAACAATATCTGTTTGCTTGACAATGTGAGATGTAAGAAACATCGTGCCAGTCTTTGAAGACTACAGAGCCTCCTCGTTTGTTTGGGGGTTCCACAAAACGTGGGTAGTTATAGGTAGAATTTGATTTACTATTTGAAAAACATGGGCTCTTCATAAAACATATTTTTTGGTCTTCATAGCAAGGCTTTGAATACCTCCTTTGGCGTCTGTTACAAAAATTATTTGGTGTAGGGCTTATATTATTTATTTTTCAGTAGTCTGTAAAAAGCATACCATGGCTACAGACTGTACTGGGGACACTTTGATGATGAAGAGGTGAAAGGAAGGAAGATGACAAATCTTGTCAGACAAAAATGATTACCTCTTTTTCTGAGAACACTCTACAATTCATGAGTGAATATTAAGAAATATAGATTATTTATGTTTAGATCTAGAATCTTTAGATTTTAGTCAAACATTGATCATCTGCTACGTAAAATTTTATTCTCCAGATGTATCCAGTTTAACTGCTTGGACATGAGTGCTGTCAGGCAGTCAAAGCGTGGCATGGTGCTGTATATACACGGCATTCTCTGAACTACAGTTTATTAAAATTGTTACAGACAAGCAAGTTGTGTGTTGGCAGAATTGACTGACATCTTGAAGACTGGGATGAAGTGCATATGAATGAAAAAGTTGGAAGTAATTGCAAACGTTATTGGGACAGGTCATACAAAGATACAGAGAAGGGCTACATGTAAAAGGGAAAATGAATTTTGACTTGGGAAGAACATAAAGTAATCCACCTAGAGAATTTTGAAGACATTTATGTTGAGAAGAAGAAATTAAACATGTATTTGTTATGCATTTTGAAATGAGTAAGTTAAGATGCTTGTTGCTACTTCAGGTGAATACAATTTTATTAGAATTTTTAGTTCTATTTGCTGTCAAGTGGCCATGCTTGCTGAATTCCATTCTACCTACATATTTCAGTATCAAGTGATAATACATTGAATTAAAATAATGAAAAATAAGATCAAAACCAGAATTTCTAAAAGAATTTCCATGCAGCACAGAGTATATTGACAAAGTGCTGAGTGCAAGGGGTATGGTACTGTATGGGTAATTACAGTAATGCTGAATTTTAGGATTCTCTCACTCTTTTTGCGGAAACCAAGAGAAAGGTCTGAGGACATGAGACTAAAGATGAATGAGAAGAAGAAAACTGAAAGACCCTTATAAAAAAGGAATGATGCTCTTTGTAGTGAGAATAAACTTTTTGATTTATTGTGTAAACAAAATGTTTGTATTGTAACAGTAAGGAGGTTTGATAGCAAGAGGTGCATTAGGTTGATAGAATAAATAACATCAGACAAGGTAGAAAGAGCAGGGATCATTGAAGGAAGGGGAGACACACACAGCTCTTACTCCTGCATTGCCTCTATGCACACTCACACACTCCAGGGAAGAGGAGGGAAAAAGTTACTGGGACCCCGAGTAAGTTGCTCCTTTGTTTATCTCCTACACTTTTGTCTATATGTAATACATGAATGTGGAGCCAGGGCAAGGGTAAATAGCCCATATAACCCTTCTCCTCACCCACTCCTGGCCTACCTTCTCCCAATTATTTTTCAAGTAGATAATCTGATTTACAACTTCATTATGTTCTCTAATTAATAAAGTGCAGCACAGAAGAAAGAAAATCACTTAGTATGAAAAAATCATGTTAGATTTAAGGGTACTGTTATGTGAACATGCTATAGTGGGTCAGCAAGTTCCATACATTGTCTGGTAACTGTCCATTAGTGCATTTTAGATCATGATTTCAGAGTGATTTGGCTCAGTCTTTTGACCAGCATTCATTTAGCCTGCCCCCTTTTTCCATTCTACATGTAACAAGGCTCAAACCCAGCACATATCTGCATTTAGTGCCTTTAGCAAAGAGATTTAAAGCCTCAAAAATGTCATTATGTACAAGAGGCATGCAGGGTGGGCGAGATAAACTAATTGGTAGCAACTTTTCTCCATTGGTAAGCGAAGGCCAACGCAGCAGTTTAAACCACAGAACCCTCGGGCAGAATCCTAGAAAATGTTCTGTTACTAGCAATGTCTTCTGGTAGATGAGTTGTATAAATGACTCCTGAATGGTCTTTTCTTGGTGTAACTGTTGTGACCGTAAACATATGTGAAAGGAGAGAAAGCAGTGATGTAAAAACCCTAGTGACTGGAATTTGTTGTCATTTCTTCTTTTAAAATATTTCCACACAGGAAATGCTTTTTTCTTGCACAGTAAAGTGGACCGCAGGAAATACGTTGTTGATTACGTTGCTGTAAATCATTTTTAGGTGAGAGATATTTTGTATTATTACTTGTACAGAGTCGAACACTCATGAGATAAAAAGGCCAAATGGGAATTTCACTTGATGGAGCCCTGCGCATGATACGCTTCTGTCGGGGGCTGCCAGTAGTGCAGCAGAAATGCCAGAATGAGAGGTATTAGGTAGAAAACTCCCAGCAGCCTGCCTTTCTGGAACTGGACAACATGAATCAGGTAATCATTTGCATATATGTCTCTGTGCAGTGTCAGCATTGTGGTGTTCAATGCAGGTGATGTCGCCTTCTTACGGATAGTAATTGATCTTTTTTCCTTGTTCAGTTTCGCAGACCTAGTGCAAGAGGAGAGTTGAGCCTGCAAAAGCAGGCGCTGAAGATTTTCAGGTACGTGATGTCAAATGCCTGAATCACAAGACCATCGCCCTAACAGGGGCACTTCAAATATTTTTGTCCTCTCTAGAATTCCTGTAGCCTTCAGCATTGCACTCCATTGTGAATAGAGATTTTAATTATTTTTTAAATTATCTCTTCAACTTCTGCAAACATTTTACGATTCTCTCCTGTAAAAACAAACCAAAAGTGGAACAAGGACAAATGTGAGGAGTTACCCTCAGTTTATTCATTGTAAATGGTTTTGTTTCATTAAAAGGACTATGCTACAGCAGCTCGCAGATTATGACTTCTCTTAGCTTCAAGCAGATAGATAGTGCCAGAAAAGTGAACAGAGACATGATATACTGACTCTAGTTTATCATGCTGTTTTTCTGCCTATGAAGCCTGAAACAGTGAAGTGTTTAGGTTGAAATACTGATGAAATTCGCTCTTCCTAGAGGATGGCTTTCAGGTTTAGTGGAATAGAATGAGAATGAAAGAGCTGTTAAACTGTCAGTAGCTGTTAAAATGTTGACATTCCAAACTCCTGGAGAGAAAAAAAAAAACCAAGCACTGCATGTAAAGCACAAACACTTCCTTACAGAAAATTTTGGAAAAAAAGCTACAGTGGAATCCCAATTTGGACAAATATTTCATAGTTATGAAGTCATTCTAGTGATCAGAAAATCAAAATATTGTTTGGAAAAAAAAATTTTTTTAAGGTGCCTCCACTTCCAAAAGAAATCTCTCAGGTGAAATTGAACTTTAAGCAGGCCTGTCGATGTCCTCCACCTCTTCCATCCCACTATCATGCTTATGAGTGGTTCTCATTGTAGGGGTTGAAATTTTCTGGTGTGTTGAATTTTCTATGTGTATTTGAAATCACCATTGATTTTTTCTTATGTATTTTTTTTTCAGAGTCCACAATTTATCACCCTAACATATTCCAAGAAAATCACTGCAGAATTTCACATTCATCTTGGCTTTCTTTTTTTGAAGGAAGAACAGTAACTCTAAAAATTTGCTTTTGCGTATTCAAAAAAAATACCTTTGAAAACATGTTTGTGCAAAGACGGAAGTAACTGCAGAGAATAATTTCAGGCACCTCAGTTTCAATGGAAATGGAAAAACTGCTGAGAGAAAGTAAGGTGATGATGGGGCGAGCCTTCTTTAGGAACACCGCAAAATGACACTGAACCATCATGTTGAACATGCAGAGCCTAACTGAAACCTGCTGAGGTCAATTAAAATTTTGATATTAATTTTCATAGGTTTCAGATTAACCTCATCTTTATTTTGTAGAATTATAATGGATTTTTTTTCCCCCCTCAGGCTTAAATGCTTCTGTCTTCACACTTCTTGTTAAGTGTCCTAATAATGCTGGTTTTAATTTGGAGTTCAAGTTCTATTCCTCCCTTTGAGAACTAACATTTATAATACAAGTAGAAGCTAGGAAATGGTTACCTGAAGGTGGCGTTCTCATACGCAACGTGTTCTTTCCGAAATGCCAAGTTATGTCTGATGGAAATATTTAATAGTTTCACTCTAAATTATTTAAATAAACATCTTAATTAAATAAAATTGCAAAAGTGGTTGGTGTGACAGTCTGTGATCATTTAGAGTGGTAGATCTGTTTTCTGTTGTTGTGTCTGCTATTGTTGATAAGCTTGAAAAACTCTGGATCTGCACTTCTGGATGCCAGGCTATTTTAGGTTGTGTGTCTTAGAACATACTAACTAGTCTTATCTGTGGCACATCATTACAACACGTAATGTTTGTCTCTGCTGTGGGTAGGTATAGGTTTATTACATCAAATGGCTGGACATTCCAACAATGATGCAGTTGTATCTGTAAAGTTACACAGTCCCAGAAACTTGTGAAACTCATTTTCTGTGGTTCTCCACAAATCCACAAAGGAATGAAATATATCAGTTTGAGGATAAGTTATGGTTGGTTTTTTTTTTCATAATATATCTGGCAAGATAGCTCTGAATCAAATTAATAAATCTAGACTGGCTTTACCCCTCAAATTTCATACGCTTAGATGTCTGTAGCTGACGAATAGCAGTGTGGTAGGAAGTGGGATTCTCTGTGCGACCTCCCAGGCAATGCAGTCTGTATCCCTTGGATGCTGAAAGAAAAATCACGATGAACCAATCACTCTCTTTCAAGCTCGATCTATACAGGTTGGTATGAATGTGGCAGGAAAACGTGTTGAAAGCACACTGTTGTACAGTTAAACTTGAAGTTAAGAAGAGTACGTGAACGAAGCTATAAACAAAAGAGGAACCTTTATATTAGCCTCTAGAGTAAGAAGTTTTCCCTTAAAGTTAGGAACGTGCTCTGGCCATCTGCCCTCAGGGCTAATTTAGACAATTTGGAGTAGCTAATTCAAAATTGTTGAAATAATGTCACTGAGAATTGTCTGCTATTAGCATTTCAATGTCGTTCTAGACAATAATTGTCTGTTTAATCAGATTACAAAAGAAAACGTTGACTGCCTGTGTACCTGTGTCCAGAGCAGTTTTTGTAACCCTTTCTTATGTGCATCTTCATCATTCAGATTGCCATGTTATTTTGTAACCATGGAGAAGCAGGGAGAGATGCCTGTTGGTCAAATTTAGATTTCTCCGGCTGAGTGCAAACCAATTTTTGAGAAAAATGAGAAAACATTTCTTAATGTAAATTGTACTGTCACTCCCTTATATCATCAGTACAAAATGGGTTTCTTTCCAGATTGTCTGAACTGTATAATTAGCATATAGTTCAAGCATAGGTTTGAAAGTACAAAGTTGTGTACATTACAATTGTATACACTAAAGTTAAGTGCAATTACATCAAAGCAACTAACAACTGGTCAAATAATAAAAGTTAAAAATTTTGGATAGAACTCTGTCATTTCCTAACAACTTTGCCACTATTTTCTCTTAGAATTATTCTGTGCACATTTTTTTATTAAAACTACCTGTGTTTTGAATAGGAATGATTGAAGGGAAATGTGAATAACCATTGCTCCTAAAATGTTATAGCCCTTCCAAATGGGACGAGCCATTTTTGGAAGAGGACAGCATTTTGAGTCAATTATCAGCTCCAGACATAGTGTATGTGTTTTTCGTGCTGTGCTCCCTTTTAACCTGATGAAGGATCTCTTTAACATTGTTTTCTTACTCGTATTCTTCTACTGTTTTGGTTTACAAAGGTAGGGTCTAATTTGATGTAAATCATCTGGCAATCACAGTTTGCTTTCCATTGCTATGTTCTGAATGGTTTGTGTGTGTTAGACTTCAGAATTACCTATGTGCTATATTGCTCAATAACATTAAAAAAAACCCAATATGGTTGCTGGTTTTAATTCATTTATCTTGCCTGTGTGTAAAATGTAACTTCTCCATCATGTCACAAAAAGTTATTGCACTCTTGGGTTCATGAATTCAAGAAACATGACATAATAGACTGGCAAATATGGCCTTGTGTCTTCTGATGATGATCCAAATCCACCCACTTATCTTGATCTGCCTATATTGTTAACAACATGGGATGTCACACAACATATTTTTCATTTTATCTGTTCTTTATGTACAGTGCAGCGTGGAATTTACTTTTTATTGCCTTTCGGAGGGAAGTATCATACCTCTCAGTGAAATAATGGTTTTGTCAGACACTGGTATCTTTATTGTGTAGTGCTTTTAAATTCTGCGCTATTTATACCAAGCTCTCTTGGTGTAGGACAGGTAAGATGTGATACCTCTGTTTCTTCATGAGAATACTTAAAGCTTTCTTGATACAGAAGAGTATTGTTGATATGATAATTGTGAGATCTGTGCTGTAGGCTTCAAACAGAATTATTTTGTTCTTCCATGTGCTCTATGAATGTGCAAAATGTAAACAGCTACTGGAAATGACTGACAAACTAAAGCTTCTACTCACAATTTTCATATTGATTTGTGCGCTTCTTCAAACCATAATTATACTCGTTACAAAGTGCAGACATTGATTTGCTGTTAGAGGTTTTATTACATTTGTTCATGACAGGGAGGAACAGGAGTAATTTTATTGCATGCGTTGCCAATGTTTAGTTGACAGGAGGTGTCTAAACGGATGATTGTGAAAAAACTCAAAGAATGATGCATGATGGTAAAACTTTTGAGATCAAAGAAGGAGGTAAAAATAGGTGACACTGAAATGTGTTGCCATTCAAGTTGAAATAATTTTAATTGGTCTAAATATTTCTAGCATGATGACAATAAATTAAAAAAGGAGATTTCTATATGCTTCAGTGGCAGGTGAGAAGGGTGTTGTGGAGTCAACGCTTTGCTTTCTTCTGTTATGTGTAACATTTTGGAACAACTGAACTCAGTATTTCAAAGGGTATAGTTTGTTATTATGGGGGGGTATCTAAGAGATAAAAAGCAGTGTATAAACAAATATTTTTCTACCTACATAAATCTGTTGTTTGTAATTATTTCAAGAGTAAAAACATGCAATGGTTGAATTTAGATATTCCAAAATTAAATGAAAGCAAAGACCTCAAACTTCAAACGCTATATTTGAAAGTAGTCTTCTGTTGCTTTCTCTCTGACTGTCTTTTCACTTTATTCGGAGGATATGGGGACTGAGCTTTGTTTAACTAGTCTAATAGATGGTACGGAGTACATATCAGAAACATAATCAAAGGCCCCTTGCAAGACTCCTTGCCAGAGACAAAAGAGATGCAGCATATTTGAAAAGGGCATCTCTTTCAGAATGCCAAGATATATTATTTTTTTGCTGTATTACAGTATCACCTAGAAGCTGTTGATTTCTATTGACACGGAGTTCCTTTTGTCCTAGATAGTATACTTTCTAGATAAATAAAAATGTGTGTCTATACGTATGTATCTATCTATCGGTAATGTATATCTATGTATCTGTTTTCCATTTTTTATATGTATATCTATACATGCAAACACAATTACAGTCCACACTCTGGATTGCTTGCTATCTAAAAAGACAGGTCAATAAAAGGTGAGAGAAAAGAAGTATTATTACTTCCAGAGTTACAGAGAGATTGTGAGTGATTTTGGAGGTCCCATAGGAGGTGGGCTTAGATCCAGTTCACCAAACCCAGATCTTTCAGGATTATAACTAAAATATTTGCTGCAAGACTAGCTTTCTTTAAAATGCATATGTGTCTTCTTTATTTGATAGTTTCTTGGAACTGTTTATTGCGATACGTGTGAGAAAGTACTACATGGGAGCTAGCAAAAGTTTGAGTTACCTGTTTATATGAGTTTCTTTGATTCTGCCTTTTGAATATGTCTGTCTCTCATTTTAGAAAGTGGTTTCCAGTATTGTTTAGTGGTTGCCAAAAGGAGAAGATATCATAAGCATATAGAAAGCACCTGAATATATTATGGCCATATTTGGCACAGTGGAAGACTTTGTAAGCTGTGTATGTTTATTTGTACATATATTCTCACATATGTGTAATTTGAGGTGCTGATGCAACAACTCAGCCATAGATGCGACTTAGTTTTTCTATGAAATTATCTTCCTGATTTAGAGTACTATACTTGCTTAGAAAAAGTGCAAAAAAATAAAAGACTTGTCTAGTTACAGTATGACATTTTTCTCCAAGCATTATTACTTTCTTCTTTATTCACTTTTAAGTCGGTATGAACTTTACAAACATGGAATTTCCCTTTCTTTCACTATGATGTTAATGCTTCTACTGTAATTCGAGAGACCATCTTGCTCTTAATCTACATGCTTTCTAGTTTCAGCTTTTTAAGAGTGGAGTATCGGTTCCACTGATACACAGATCCATACCGTCAGATCCCATAATTCTCCTCTGATATCATCCAGAGAACTCTCAGTCTTTCTTGGGAACCTGAATTGTTCACAATTCAGTCTTCATTTAATCTTTCTGTTAATATGTATCCTTAATTCAATTTTATTGTTATTTATCTAATCCAGGCAGTGTTCGTGGTACTTTTAGGAACAGGGAAAATATGGTCCCTGCCTTCTTGAAGGCTGCAGCCTAATTCAGGACAATATCACAAGGCTTGCTAGCATAACTTGGAGGTAATTTAGGAATCTTTTCCTGGTGTTTGAGTAGAGATTTCAAAAGTGCTATCTGTCTGGAAAAAAAGATTTGAGAAGAGAGAAATGTGCATTTATTTGAACAGGGGCAGATGATTAAAAACCAAAATTAAACATTTTCCTACATTTTCTTAGGCTTCTACTCATGATAAAAAGTTTGGACTTTTTATTTCCAGATGAAAACTGCTCCCTGGCTGTTACTTCTTCATCACTTAGCTTTGGCATGCTGTAACATTCTCCTCATAGACATACACTTTCAAACCTGGATACTGGTGCTGTTGTAGAAATCATTCAGTGAGTAGGTCTCCTGGCTTCTGGTGGTGGGAGAATAGCAGCAAGTTGTTGAGGAGATTCTGTCTGTGGACTGGAAGAGAAGATCCTCTGTATTATCTGTTGACTGTGTAAAGCGTAGAGTTTACAGAAGTGCAAGGAAAAGGAATAATGAGAATATGCAGTAAGAAAGGTGCTAGTAACACAACTATTGCTAAGTCTGCCCAGTATGTTGGGGATGTCTGCACTGAGTTGTAAACAGGTTTTTTTTTGGCAGAAAAAATTAATCTTCTTTGAAGTATTGTGCTTCTGTGATGAGTACAGTGAAGAGAATAGAAAAGTTTAGACTCAGGACAGTATCTGATGACTGAGACAAGATACAGATGTCAGTGAAAAGACTGACAGCTTCTGAATTGCATTTGATGAGGGTAGGAAACAGCTTTTGGGAATTTGAAGAGGCTGCGAGGTGGTCTGTGATCAGTAGGGGAAGACAGAAAGCTAGAAACCAGTCATATGAAGGAAAGCATACGTGCCTCACTCCTCTTGGTTTTGTGACACGTACTCCTGGACATTGTTGGAGTCGGTCACTGGGAGCTTGGGTATGACCTAATACTTGCCATTGAGGAGAAGCAGTGAAGCCACAGAAGGCAGTAAGGAGAGTTCGGGTGGCAGAAGAACTGGACGAGGAAGCAGTGTCCAGAAGACAAGATAGACAGGCCCTGGAATCTGCAAAAGAGTGGTCCAAGGCTCAAGGTGACTGTATGGAGGTTCAAGCTTTTTCTAAGGAAGGCTTGATTTTGAAACCACTAACTACACCGTTGGCTATGTAAAAGTAGGATTTGTTTATCTAGATTTTTTTATCATTTTAAGTTAAGGCATTATGCATCTTATTATGTACTTTGCAAACAGATGAAAACATATGGGGAAAAAACCTGGTAGAATTAAACTGCCCTTCTCCAAGACTCCTTGTATAGCATATTATCTGTGTCTATCAGAAAGGAATTGTTTAGTTGAAAAGTGTCTATGTACATCAAAGTAATAGTCATGGCTAAAATAGAAATATTCTCTTTGCATTGATGCATGTGATTTTTTTTATTGTGGAGAAAGAGAAGGAGCATATATTTTTAGGGGAGTTTTTATGCTATTGTAATTAATTTTGTAAACTTTTTATTAGCAGGAGAATTAAGATGTCAACCTGCAGCCTTTTCAAGATGAACATTTTCTATGTACTTAACTATTTTAACTCTATATACTTTATAACAGACTATACTTGTATTTTTATGGTACATCACCATTGCAGGATAATAAGTTGCTAGAAATTAACATTAGTATTTTTTAAACATCATAGTGTAGGGGCAGTTTTAATGCTTCAAAGACAAAACAATCCTGCAGTCCAAATACATTCTGAGTTAATTCCTTTGATCTGTGTTGACACGGCCACTAATGGCAGTGCTTTGCCAGAAATACTTTCCTTCTCCAAAATAATAAGTTTCTTGTATGTGTTGTGTGAAGATTTCAGAAGCAGTGATTGCAGCGGTTAGAGAAAGTTAGGGCTGCTGTGCCAGCAGTGACTCACTCTGTGACCTTGAACTTCTTATTTAGGCTGAAATTTGCGTTAAGGCCATAGAGGATGTAGACTTGTTCTCAGCTGTTGTTTACAACAGTAAAGTCTAGGCTGTGAAGACTCAGTCTCAGGTCATTCTTCAGGAGAAAGACCATCTATGTCCTCCTGCTGCAGAACAGGCCCCATGTGCCAGCCATGGCTATTCCTTGGGCTTCCCAGTTGCTGCGTCTGTCCAGGCAGCAACAGGGTGTTCAAAGCCTGCGCTCTTAAGGGGGAAGGTGTTAAGGCAAAACAATTTGGGATACGCTTTACGCACATGACGCCCCTGGGAGTTACTCATATGAAGGTCAAGATCATTCCTGTACAGAAGGCTGCCACAAGGCCAATATTCTACTTAAGTCTTATGTAAGCCTAAGAGTAGGATTTAGGTAGTGCGCGGGACTTGTGCTCAATCTCTGTTCAAGGGTTTATTTCACTCAGAGTTACAAGTCTGCCTTATAAATAAACATCACTCTTCATATCGGCTTCAAAGTCTCAGCTATGCTAAGATATAGCTGCATGTGAAAGCAGTGTGGTACTCCAGGCTGAGGCACTGAAGGAGCGACCGAAGGTACTCTGGTCCATGTCCAAAACCCGCAGTCAGTTCCTGTCTGGCAACAGTGTTAAAAAGCTGTGTTGGTCATTGCAGGTACTTGATCATAGAAGATGTAGATAAGCACATAACTCATGAGTGCTGGAGCAGTGCGGAGCCATGTGTCTGTTACGCATGGCCATCCCCAGCAAATGCAAAGAAGTGATTAATTTGAATCTTGATATTGTACATTATAGTTATACTACATTTATCTCTATTTAGAATAATGTTACTTTTAATATAAATTATAATTATAATGGATGGAACTATATATTGCATGCGTGCAGTGGAGAATGGCATTCAATCTCCCTTTGTCCCAGTCTCCCTCTTGCCTTCCTAATCTCAACAGTAACTACATCTTCTGGATGGTCACACTAAATACTATAAATCTGAGTCTTTTTTGAGATTTTTGTCTTTTCCTTGGTACTCTTCTTTCAGAAATTTGTTGTGAACATTGAAAGGGAATGGAGAAATCATGTTAAAGCAACTGTTTCTTTTGCAAGACATTTGGGCAGTTTGGCTCACATACTCTGAGCTAGAAACTGGCATCTAAGCAGTGGTTTCATAACTCTGAGCATGTGTATCTGATAGAAAGCAAATAACTTCATCTGCTGTTACACAAATGCAAGATGAAAATAGATCCTTCTATCTCTAAGCATAAGTACTGTAAACTGAGAAGACACCACAGATACAGTCACAGATGATCTCACTGCTCTTGCTTTTAGAGTTAAAAAGAATACTTTCCAACACTGTTTTGTTCATGTAATACATCTTGTGAAATCAGTATTAATACAGCACTCTTTGTCTTAAGTTGACTTTAGTAGCTTTCTGCATTCACTAACACAGGCTACCTTGATATTTTTCACTTTTTCCAAGTAAAAAAGAAATATTGGGTAAACGTACTAAACTCTTATCAATTATTTTATTTAAATATCATATATATGCATGCAAATAATATTGCAAAAAAGAAAATGTTAGCATCTTTTAGCTAAAAGGATTCCAGAAAGTCCTAGGGAAAGACTGGTGTAGGTGATGGTGAAATGTTTAATTTTCTGCTTGGAGAATAGCATCTATCTTAGGAAAGGCTTCAGTCTGAGTTACATAAGCTGTATTTTCAATTGTGTCCTCTTTTCTATTGCTTTACATACAATGCTCCATATACCTCTAACTGTATTTGAGCTATATGAGGCAATGAAAAGGCAAGCAGACTCAGGACTGAAATGTCTTTGCATATATCAGGGGAGAATCTGCACACAAAGGGACATTTATCAGAGGCGACTGTTCCTCTTCTGAGGAAAGGAGCATACCCGAGAGTCCAGAAACAGATGATGATCTTATCAAGAAAACCCTCTTCAGTAATATCATCAGCCTGCTCTTGCCAAGTCTGGCATTTCTATATCGTGTGCATTTGTGATGGGAAGAGAGGGAGCAATGCTGTGCAAGCTATATGTAGCTGGAATAAAGAACCTACTCAACCCACTGGGTCTGCACAGTGTTATAATATAATTGGGAATCATTTTTGCCTGTATGGAGTGTCCATGCGAGAAGGGAGTTTACAGTATTCCTCTCACAGAAAACTGCAGGGAGGGCTATTCAGCCACACTAGTTCCCTTTTGGGACATTTTTTTCTGTGGTATTGCAAATATTTCTACTCCAGTTTTATCTCAACACATACAGGGCGTAACAAACCTCTTGAACTGTGAGTCCAGATGTGAAGATGGAAAATTGTTGAGAAAGCTGAAAATAATACTTAATTTTCTTCTTGTATGAGATTTAGACTTTGAAAACAGAAGTGTAAATTGCTCTTGTAGTAAGTAGACTGAAAACTAAAGACTATTCTTCTAATTTCATGGCAGGTTCAGGATTTTGCCATGATGGCTGGGTGTATTGTGCCTCTCTCTGTAGACTAGATGCTGGTATGAACAGAGTATTTTTCATTTTATATGGAACTTGCCTTTGAAGCAAGTGAACAAATCTTTAGCGTTCCTTAGCATTTCTTGAGTAAATGTCTTTTTCTTTCTACTTACATCTCTTTTGTTTTTTTCTTTGACCACGTTTCTGTAAGTTCAGCAAAACAGTCCAAATAAAGGAAAAGTCTATACAGCTGTATAAAAGTCTGTTCTACTAAAAAGCTAATCAAACTCTAGCAGCAGTGTTCATTATGTACTCCTTCCTCTCTGACTTCCAAGAAAAAGCAGTTTTGTATTAGTTCAGCTTAAGCCTTAAAAATTATTTTGATGGTGCACTTGATGGACAATTATGATGTAGTTTTCCATGAGCTATATCTTTAGTAGTTACTCAATTTATGTGCTATTTAACATTTATTTAAATAATCGCCCTCTCTCCCAGCTCCCCCCCGCAAAAAAAATTTAGAAGTTGCATTGTCATTTCAAACTGATGCAGATGTGTTCTCCTCTGCAGATCTGTGCTTTTCTAACCCAGCATGAGAACTTGTGTTCCTACGAAATTCTGTAGATTACAGGAGTGTGAGGCCCTACAGCAATGTAATTTTTTTCCCTTTTTTATTAATTGTATATAAACAAATTAAAACTTTACAAATAGTGCAGAACTTTGAGCATTTGAAGTGTCAGTGCATACACTTCTTTTGAAACTATGCTATCTGAAAACTCTGCCTGTGTGGATGCATAGCGCACCTTCACATCACTGAAGTTAGCTCTGTGTTGCAGTTGGGAATCTGGAGCACCTTTTGTACCTATACCCAAGGTCACATCAAACAGGATGGAGTACAGTGTCACAGTCATAGCTGGAGCCTAGTGTAAGCTAAATAACCATTAATTAAACTTACTCTCAGCAATGTTTTATAGCCTACATGATGATCTGGCTGCTTGGAGGTAGAGAATGGGTTTGACCAGATGTCAGGTGTAATCACATCACTGGGTGAAGTGCAGACGCTTTAAGTGTTCAGTTTAGCCAGGGTTCAGCTGAGCAATGAGGTGTTAAAGTATACTTTATTTTGATGGTTTAGCTTATGAATTAAGCTTTGTAATGACACATATGCCTTGGCTAAAAAAAGGGGTAATCGTGTTTACATTCCATTTCTAAATGTGAATTCATGCACTGCTGTCCTTATGTTTCAGGCTTGGAAATCTATGTCTTCTCTCACTCCCCAAGGTTTCTGCATCCCTCTTTTTCTTGAATATCTTCTGCTTCCATTTTTCCAGGCTGTGTCTTTGTATCCTGATCCCACTTGAGTCTTCAGATGGTTCCTTCCCTAGACTCCCCTCTCTTGCCTTGTTTTTTAAATTTATGTCTCCCCTCTTTCCGTGGTCTTTTTTGCTGAATATCTTTGCCTAATCTTTCCCTATCCTCACTTTCACAATATTTTTTCCTTCCTTTTATTGTCAGTTGTAGGACAGCGCTGTTGCAGATAAGGATAGCACCTGCACTCTCTGCCATTTGCAGTACTAGCAGCAGGTAGGAGAGATAAAGAAACTCTGCTTCTGGCTTTTGGGACTCTAAAGAAAGGTAGGGAGCAGCAAGATTTTTGTTACACAAAATGGAGAAGCCTTTTCATTAGTCATTCTTACCTAGAGTGCACAGCTGCCCTGTGGGAGCATTGGCAAGGTGGGGCAACGTTAGGCGGCTCGGTTAGGAATGGAGCAGTATGTGGCAGCTTCTCTTGCATTGTGTTTGCTATCTAGACCTGCTTCCAAGTGTAGGCAAAGGAGAGCAGTAGCTTAGAGCAATAAGTATCTGTGGGTTTATCCTTGCGTCTGCTTCCCGCATGGTCATCATGCTAAGAGATTTGGTTGACCCTAATCCTTGTGAGGGATGGGACCAGGGAGGATCAGGGTAAGCAGAAGATGTTGCTGGGGGGTGACAGTGACTTCAGAGAACTGCTTGGTTCAGAAACCCTCCACCCACTCTGTGGCAGCAGAATAGCAACCCTCCCTTCAGGGTGACTCCACGGAGCTGTTTTCTCAGCTTTCAGTCCCAAGTTCCGTAACAGCGGCCTGGCCCTATTTTCCCATCTTTGGGGCAGCAAAAGTAAATTTTGCCTTTGCTTCTGGATAACCTTTGGTTTTGCCAAAACCCATGTGAATGCATGCTACCCATTGCAAAGCAAATTGAAAATTTCTTTTGAAGGTTGATTGTAGTTTAGTCCATTACTGTTTGGACTCCAGCATGAACTTGTCTGATATGTATGTATGTCTGTCCTGGTAAGATAACTACAGTTCTTATATCCCACAGCAGACTTGCAGTGCTGCAAAACAGATGGTACCCTGACACTCCAAAGGTCTTCTCACTCTGGAGTCAGTGCACTGCAGAGTAGGTAGAGTGCTGCTCGCTGTGGAGAGATGTGAGAATTAGGTAATACGATGGATTAAATTCCTGACAGACTAACACAGTAATGTGAGATGGTTGGCCATTTTCAGAAACGTTTTACAATGATGATGGTGAAACACTGGAGCAGGTTGCCCAGAGAGGTGGTAGATGCCCCGTACCTGGAAGCATTCAAGGTCAGATTGGATGGGGCTCTGAGCAACCTGATCTAATTGTAAATGTCCCTGCTCTTTGCAGGAGGGGTTGGACTAGATGAGCTTTAAAAGTCATCTTCCAACTCAAATTATTTTATGATTCTATGAATTGCCTGCTACCCAACATTCTTCCCCAACAGCAGTGGCAACTGTCCAGTCAGTGCTGGAAGAGGGATGCAGTGTTCATTCTTTCATGATGAAGTGCCATGGCTTAGCATATTTTGGGTTACTGCTTCAGACTCTCAGTAACTTGTTTCAGAGTTTTCAGCTACTGAATGAGTCCTGTGGAAAGGGAATGTTTCTGTTTTGCACCTCCAGTATGTTATCTTCTGCAGTGCAATCACAAGCTAATTCAAAGCTCCGTGTGTTAGGCTAACAGCTTCTGATTCACTGCTGTCAGCCAGTACTTCTTTGTGCACTTTTCATACTGCTTCCCAGTCCCCATACCACTTACCTATGAAGAACATTTATTTTTTTTCTTTGAGTAGAAGCTCATCATAGGCAAATCATTAATGGAACATCAAAAAGATCCCATCTGTTAGAGTTGCATATGGCTAAGATCACAATTATCAAAAGTCTTCTTTTTTTTCCCCCATGCTTATCCACACAATAAATGTAGTTGTCAGCAGGATAAGTTCACACATCGGATAAGGTCACAATTTCATTTAGTGACAACTTCCAACAGCGTGAACTTACAAGGTTCGATTTATTAAAGAGTCAGAAAGGATAAGATCACTGCATGGCCAGCCTGATTTATCAGGGTTTGACTGGAGCACTTGAATAGAGAATGTCGTATTTCAAGTTTATGTTCAAAACTGTAGTTTAGTGTGTGTTATGTCCCTAAGACTTGAAAATTGAGGGAGGAGAATTGAGAGGATGTATCTCAATATTGCAGTTTATGTCTGCCAAGCAAGTGCATGAGCCTTTAGTATTGGAGCTACTTTGTTAAGAAACACAGAATGGGTTAGTTCTCCACTATCAGTAAACTGATGTGTGCAAACATACACATATTAGTTTGTAATAATGGAGGTAGTCACCAGCCAAATATTAATTGCAGACTCCTCCTGTGCATGCAGGACAGCAGGTGAATCTTGGGCCTGGGGTGGGCAGTGGTTAAGGATTTCTGAGAGTGTTTTTAACTTGCTCACTCTTGATTTCAGAGCAGTCATTGTTTGAAACTACAACATATATGATTTCTCTGTCATGTAAAAATATTAATTAGAGAGCCAGGTGGCTGTGCACTGGAAGTATGCAACGAAGGAGCCATTTGCTAGTGGAAATTGTTAGAGCTCCATGATGTCAAATAATCAATCTCTAATTATAGCAGAGGAAGAGTTTACTCAATACTTTTTAACTGACTCAACTTAGAAAGCTATCAATTGCCAAAACTATCAGTGACTTGCTTAGAAATGTTTAACATTTATAAATCTGGATACACTTATTTCTGAATGAAGTAGTTCCCCTTTCTGCCCATGAAACACTGTTCATGATTCACCTTCAGTTACACACTCCTTTACTTCTGATTCCAGAATGTGGGTAGATGGATGAAAGCCAGTAGTATTTTGTTCAGATATGCTTGTGGTATTTAAGTTGTAGTCAAATCCTGTTGAGGGCCAAAAGCTGTTGCTGGGTTCCTGTGTACACTACATGTTTTGTGGAGAGTTTTTACAGAATTGCATTGGTTGGATGAGACCTTTAAGATCACTGAGACCAACCGTTCACCCTACACTACCAGGGTCCCTAAACCGTGTCCCTCAGCACCACATCTACACGTCTTTTAAACACTCCACGGATGGGGACTCCACCACCTCCCTGGGCAGCCTGTTCCAATGCTTGACAACCCTCTCTGTAAAGAAATTTTTCCTGATATCCAACCTAAATCTCCCTTGGTGCAACTTGGGGCCATTTCCTATTGCTTGTACTTGGGAGAACAGACTGATCCCCACCTCGCTACAACCTCCTTTCAGGTAGTTGTAGAGAGTGATGAGGTCTCCCCTGAGCCTCCTTTTCTCCAGGCTAAACAACCCCAGTTCCCTCAGCCACTCCTCATAGGACTTGCTCTCTAGACCCTTCACCAGCTTCGTTGCCCTTCTCTGGACACACCCAGCACCTCAGTGTCCTTCTTGTAGTGAGTAGCCCAAAACTGGACAAAGCATTCAAGATGTGGCCTCACCAATGCCGAGTACAGGGAGGCAATCACTTCCCTGCTCCTGCTATCCACACTATTGCTGATACGAACCAGGATACTGTTGGCCTTCTTGGCCACCTGGGCACACTGCTGGCTCATATTCAGCTGGCTATCAACCAACACTCCCAGGTCCCTTTCTGCTGAGCAGCTTTCCAGCCACTCTTCCCCAAGCCTGTAGCATTGCAGGGGATTGTTGTGACCCAAGTGCAGGACCCAGCACTTGGTCTTGTTGAACTTCATACCACTGGCCTCAGCCCATCAATCCTACCTGTCCAGATCCCTCTGGAAAGCCTCCTGACCTTCAAGCAGGTCGGCACACCCACCCAACTTGGTGTCATCTGCAAACTTTCTGAGGGTGCACTCAATCGCCTCATCCAGATCATTGATAAAGCTGTTGAAGAGAGCAGTCCCCAATACAGAGCTCTGGGGGACACCGCTTGTGAGCGGCTGCCAGCTGGACTGAACTCCATTCTCCACCACTCTTTGGGCCTGGCTATCCAGACAGTTTTTGATCCAGCGAAGAGTACACTCATCCGAGCCGTGAGCAGTCAGTTTCTGCAGGAGAAAGCTGGGGGAAAGAGTGTCAAAGGCTTTCCTGAAGTCTAGGTAGACAACGTCCACAGCTTTTCCCTCATGCACTAGGCAGGTCACCTTGTCATAGAAGGAGATCAAGCTGATCACGCAAGACCTGCCTATCATAAACCCATGCTGACTGGACCTAATTGCCTGGTTGTCCTTTGCATGCCACATGATGGCACTCAAGATGATCTGCTCCATGACGTTCTCTGGCACTGAGGTCAGACTGACAGGCCTGTAGTTCCCTGGCTCCTCCTTCTGGCCCTTTTTGTAGACGGGTGTCACATTTGCTAACCTCCAGTTGGCTGGTACCTCCCTGGTTAGCCAGGACTGCTGGTAAGTGATGGAAAGGGGCTTGGTGAGCACTTCAGCCAGCTCCCTCAGTAACCTTGGGTGGATCCCATAACATCCCACGAGATGGTTCTGATTTTGCTATAAAAGAAGGCAAAGCTAAACTGACCTGTCTACCTTCTGTTTTATGCAAGACTATGTGGCATCCCTGAAACAGTATGTATACGTAAGAAAAGAATCCCAAATTGCGTCCTTTCATTCTGGTTTTGTATCCACCAAGGTGGCCTAATATCTTAAAAGCCATGGGATGTTTTGTAGCTGTACTAGTGAGTCATGTCTTGGGGCTTCTTTTACAGTGCAGCTATCATAAGTCTTTGAGTAATCACAGACTTTAAAAGTATGCTACATCAACAAGATAAGAGAAACAGCCCACAGCACTAACAGCATTATCTTTTACCAAAATTGATTAGTCCATACTATGTGTCTGAAATATTTTGTATAAACTTACTCAGCAAGCTGGAAATAAGTGTTCTTCTGAAGAACAAGATGAAAAAAAAAAAGATACTTGTTCTGTAGCAAGGAAAAGTGAGGTGAATATCACTAAATTGAATGTCTCTTTAAGTAATTTTTTACCTAACTTGTAAAAACTAAAAGGAAGGCATCACTTCCTCTCTATTTATATTTCTTAGTGCTGTTTCTGTTATGCTCTTGCCATCCTTTTCAGTCGGATGGTTGACAAGTCTAGAATGGAAACAACATTATACAACTGCTTCTCAACTTTGCCATAGGAATGGTGATGTATATCACATACTTTATCCCAGGGGTGTGAATGAATTCTGTATATTATAATTTGCTGTTATGTGAAGGAACGTTATGTTGAGTACTGAGGTGGTCTGTTGCGATTGAAGATCACTAGAGACTTCTAACAGTGTTTGTCTCAGAATTTTCTGCTTCCTTTGGGCTGGAGCTTGGATTAAAGGGAGCTGCAGCAGGTTTTCATCCTTTCCTTTTCTTCTTGATTTGTTGGGATCTCCATGGACAAGCACCTGTGAGTACTGAGTGTTTACGCTTCCTTCTGGGAGTGGAGATACAGCAATAAAATGTCAGATCCACTTCCTTCTCCCGATGTAATCTGTGAAGATGCTGAGCAGTTGTGCAGGGGACAGTAGCTGCACAGAGTGCTTCTGGCTTAGATCTGAACTTCTGAGGCGGAAGAGGAAAATCTTGTCCTACTGACACGTTTCAAACTCTCTTACTTGAGAGTCACAGGGTGAGGTTCTCTTCTTTCAAGCAAACTCTCTTGAAGTCACGAGTTGCTCAAGGCCACAGGTATGGCCCCCCTTAAACCAGCGTCCTCCTGGGAAGCTGGCAGTGAGCGGAGGACAGCCCCGTTCTCATCAGCAGGAAACTGGGCCTGTCTGTTGACGCAGTTTTGATACCATTCACCAAACAGGAAATTTCAGAGGAGCAGAATGTTGTAAATGAATGCAGGAAAGTTGCAGGCTCCTTACTCTGGGGTCAGGGGAATTCAGGAGAGGATTTTTGATAGTGACATTTGTAATCTTTCTTCTGCAAACCCTTGTACCAGCCCTTGGCCTTCCTGCTTAGGGCTGGCAAAGGAACGTATACAGGGATTTTGCAAAAGGTGCAGGCTCTGGTAGGGAAAAAAAAATCTTAGCAGGTGCTTGTAGACCTTATGTGCAGTGTTTTGTAACTTATGGCTCTCTTACTGTTATTTTTTTTTCCCTAAACAAACAAATACTTTCAGTGGACAAAAAAAAAAATCGTTACCGAAGATCAGATTATAATCTGCTGCACCTCGTACAGCTGTAGCCAAAATGTCTGTGTTTGCCAAAACATACGAGCGGGTTAACCTTCCCAACTCTGACTTGTACCCGTAGCATTAAAATGCCTGCTGGTCATGGTGACCAGGGGGAAATCTGCCTTTTCTGGAGAACTATGATCAAGGCAAACAGGAAGCTCATGCAACGAAATGTTTTGTAACCCTGTTTGCAGTCTTCTACTCTGTCATGGTGTTCTGAGTGCAGGGGAGGATGCAGCAGCTTCAGGGCAATGGAGCGTGGGGAACCCCAGCTTCCTTGTGTTCATACATACTGAAATGTGTTGGCCAAACTGCAACTTGGGACTGTAACAAAAGACGATGAAAGAGAGAAAGGATCCATATTAACTTATTTAGTTATCAAGAGGAGGAAAGAATACAGTTTTGGAAAAATAATGGCTTGGTTTTGTTTGCCTCAAACCTGAACTACTTACCCGGTATAAGATTCATGTTATCAATTTTATTTAAAATATAAAGTGTAATGATATGTACCTTAAAACTTAGGTAGGTTTTTAGATATCACTGCAAGATCTGCCCTAAGTTTGTCGTTCTTAATCCATTAAAAGACAGGCCGGCTTGTAAATCCACAGGTACAGATAAGGAGTCACTGTTTGACTGTGTCTGAAACCTTTTCAAATGAAAAATGTCAGTGGCAGAAAGGGAGGCTGAATTATTTTCTTAAAGGGTTTTCAAAGATTCTCATGATTCCTCTGGTATCAGTTAAATGTGACATGTCCATAGACATGCCTGTTTTTTAGTGTGTAAAAGCAAGCAAATGCTATAGTCTTCATGTCTTATGTAGAGAGAAAATGCCGCAGTGTGCCTAAGTGGTCAGCATGTTACCTTGTATTACCAGAAATATTTCACTCTTCCATAATTATCGTATAAAGAGAATTTTTTTTTAGTGAATACAATTTGTAACAATGTGACTGTCAGAGGAAAAAAAATCCCCCCCCCATTTGGATGCATATATATCACATTTGTAAATTAGATATAATTAATCCATAAGCCTTCCTGCTCGCTTACTGCCTTTTAAAATGTCATAGCACTGTCATGATGAGAACTCGCCCGCATACATAGAAGCTTTTGTAAACTGATACAGCTCTATTTCCTAGATTTGTTCCAGTTTGCAGGAAGGATCTGATGCACAATTTTACGTAGAGTAGTTTTGTAATCTGCAACACTCAGAGGTGAAGTCTAGATTTCTGTGCTTGAAAATGGAAGCTGGAGCCAAGTCTTCTCTTTGGAAGACAGTTGAGATTAACCCCTGCAGACAAGGAAAACCTTTGCAGCCTGGCTGTAACGCAAATCCAGGCATCCATGGGAATGGTTGGCTCAGGGAATTCTGTGGAGACTGCCTGTAAGCCAGGAGGAGTTACTCACTTCCTCCAGCCCAAGGTTCATTTCACAACAGCTGCCAGTTCTAAATCTTGGACAAGCTGACCTCTTGCACAGTTTCACTTTACCATTTTTGTGGAAAAGCACCGTCCTGATTTGGGGTAGAGTTGAGAAAGGACATACTGATGCAAAAGGCAGGAATTACTGTTGCATCTTGGTACGGAAAGGGGAGAAGAGGCTTTAGCAGACAGGGATAACAGGTTGTGAGAAATGGTGTCTACAGCAAAGTCGAGTGAACTCTGCTGCTCGCGGGAACAACAGAATTTCTGCTGACCTTCAGGAAGGCCAAAACTTGGAAGTGCAACAGTGCGTAAAAATTCAGTTAAATGTCTAAAAAGAAGAGCACAATTCTGCCTCTTCTCCTTAAAGTTTGAAACCAGAATTTTTTTGAATTGTTTTAGAAAAGAATGTTAGAAATTTTGCGTATAAACATAAGTGTTGCGATTTTTTTAACTGAATCATTTGTTCATAGAAAAATCAACTTATTGAAGAGTCTACTTTCAAAGGGTTGTCCAGACAATTCAATCCTGAAATGAAGTGAAAAAGATTTTGGGGAGAAGGGTAGTGACTGAATTTTATTTTTCCTTCAACAGTAATGATCAATCATGTATTATTTTTTCTCTTTTCACTGGAAAAACTCAGAAAAGTTAAAGTGAGCTAAAGGAACAATTTCACTTCTTAAGTGTTAATTTTGAAGTCCTTACATTCAAAAATAAAATTGCTTTTCAACAAAACAACAAATGAGTACACACTAAAAAAAATCTCTGCTATACCATCTCCC
This sequence comes from Bucorvus abyssinicus, assembly GCA_009769605.1. Lineage (NCBI taxonomy): Eukaryota > Metazoa > Chordata > Aves > Bucerotiformes > Bucorvidae > Bucorvus > Bucorvus abyssinicus. Next base: position 15,364,570 of record CM020033.1, read on the forward strand.
CATTGCTTTTATATATTTTATGTTAAAACCTTAAGTTAAGAATTTAAATTATTTTGGATCTAATTGTAAAATGTTATGGCTTGTAAAACCTCACTTGGTTTAAAATCCTTTTTTAAATTGTAGTAATTTTTTTAGTAGTTTCTTCAAAAGTAGTTTTTGTGGATTTATATCACTATATGGTATGTCTCTAAACTCTTTAGTAGCTGAATGCTTCAGAATGTGGTCTTGTGAAAGCAAAATGCAGCAGGGGGGTTAATGCATCAGGTGTGGCTGCTATTGCACTCTCTCCTTTTAGCTGTAATCTGCCCCCTCCTCAGCATTTCTCAAGAACTTCTGTGAAACCGCTATTCTGAATAAAAATGCCTTCAAACTCTAATGCGTGTGAAAAGATGCAAGAAGGAAACGGTACTGTCTAAACCAAATTTGAATATAATTATGAGGGAAAAAGGTTTGTTTTTCTTTTGCAGGATGACAAGATCAGTTGTTTTTCAGACAAGCATAATTAATTCTCATTATATGGGTCCTCAGAACATTGTGCGTATAAAGCCAGCACAAAGGCAGAGGTGGTTGTTGTCAAGGCACAAGTGAAAGTACTCTCAACACTGCTTGTTCTCTTTGTTTGCAGGAGAGTTGGAGGTGGTCCAGAAGGACGGGGAGCGCAAGATTCAGAGCCGGCAGCAGCTTCCGGTTGGAACAACATGGGGGCCCTTTGCTGGGAAGATGGATCTGAATAATAACACCTTGGTATGTAGATGCTTCGAGATGCTTTGCTTTGTTATGTTGTGGGTCGTTCTCTAGGGAATAGCCTGAATTACTACTCAGCTGGAGCATTTGAAAGCAGGCATTGTTAGCTTTCATGGACAGTGGTATTTGGCTCTTTTCCGGTTCATCTATGGCAACCATCATGTATCTGGAGTACAGGTTAATAGTACTTAACTTGGGAAACGTCACTTTTTGTTTACTTAACCAAGCGGTTGCATATCAGTAGTAATATCTGATTTTTTAGTGGCTTTTAAAATTTTTCATTGCATTAATAGCCTAATACTTATTTTATGTTAATGGGTGGTACAGAAAAAAAAATAGCGACAGTATTTTAGGATAAAATTCGTAAAGTTTGCTTTATTGTTAATGTTACCGAACATAGCAAGATTTTCTGTCAGATTAAAATTATTTTGAAAGATAACAAAAGGCACCTGTCATATAATATATTCTCAAGTAGCCTTGTTTTTTATTCTGATTGCAGAAAGTATGTGGACCATATTACTTAAAAGTAATGCTTTTCTGGTTTCAGTTCAATGCACTGAAAATCATGTCATTCCTAGGTCTTCATTCAATTTTTTTTTATTGGTTTTAATCTGAGCTTCATTATTTCTTGCATATAGCTCAGATTAATTTTATGAGACTATCTGGAAAGGTGACCCTGTACTGAAAAAAAGAAATATATCTAGAAGAAGGTTTTAGACAACCTTGAAACATGCATTGCCCTCTGGGATACTTCTGAACATCCATTATCTTCAGCTGGATCACTGCTGTTTCATACTTTGCGTGAATTATTAGCGCAAAGACTGTGGAACTGGTTCTCAGAAGTGTACTACATACATTTGGGGTAGATACGTCTGTGCCGTAAATGGAGAAGCTGAGCTTCCCTGTGTGGGGGTTATTGTCCTGCCCTCTGAGGTCCTGAAGACAGTGAGGAAGTGCTGAGTTGCTGAAGTACCATCCGGGACAGTGTGAAAGAGGGGTTGTGTAGAAAAGGGGGGATACTGATAGCCTTTAACTCTTCCCTGCATAGCCTCTGCCTAAATATCGGAGTTCTCTTTTTAAGAGCTTGCTGGATAGTATGCATGTTACCTTCTGTAAATATGCTTATTAAAACTGCAGCTAATCGTTATTCTGTTACAAGTACCTAGTAGCCATTTAAGATTTTGATATTCTGTAGGCTCTTTAGCAGAATTTATTAATCAAAGAGTGCTAACAAGACTTAAAGTGTCATGGAAACTTTGTCTAAATTCCTAGAGTTCAGTATTCCCAACCCAGATCAGATTTCCCATTCAGGATCTTGAATAAAGGATGGATTTTCAGAAGTACTGGACACTCAAAGCATCTTATTATTAGAAAGAGGAAACCAGACGATTTGAACATGTCTTTTCATTTTTTCCATCCATTTCATTTTTATTTCTTCATCTATTTTATTCTTGGTCTATCAGCATTCTCAAAACGTTTTTCATAAAATGTCATTTGTGCTAAGTACCTATCATTCAAACAATTTTCCAAGATTCTACTATTACTACTTTCATCAACTCTCATGCAACAGAAAACTTGGTCCTGGTGTAGCTCAAAGTCAATCCACGTAATATGTTAGGAAAAATGCTAGCTTTGAGTTGTCATCCTGTCCACTTGTACCACTTCCTTGGGTATGTAAGACTTGAAGGTAATGTCTGAGTATGGGAGATGATGTTGATTGACCGTTCACTACAAAAGTTATCGTTATCAGATATTCTTAGGATAAATTTGCAAGATGCCAGCAGTTGATCATATTATTTAATTTTTGTTTTCTGAGGAGATGTAACTACAATCCTTCTAGCAGGAGCTTGCTGCTTGTTTGGTGGCACAGGCGTATATTAAGGTCTGTTAATACTTCATAAATTTGGGCAAATACCACTTTTGCTGTAACAAAAACATTTAGCTAAGATAGTTTGGTTTCAATGAACTTGTAATTAAGCAGTGAGCAGCGCTGACTTTTTAGTTTAGTGATTGTAACGGGATAGAACAACTTTCTTGACCTAGTTCAGAGAGATGTGGGCTGAAAATCTGCAGGACTTTTTTCTCACTAAACAGCAGTTACTCATCTGTTTCCTGTCCAATTAAAAACCATAAAGTCTATTTTTGCTAACACTTGAAAGATTTTACTTTTGTTTTGCCTACTAATATAAATACATTTGGAAATCTGAAAAAGTTCCTATAAACAGAATTATATTCCTCGGCAATATTGCTTTGTCCCCTGAGGAACTCCATCCTTTGAGGTAGTCAGAATTGTACTGGATATGATCGTGAGCCATCTGACTTAACTTCGAAGTTGGATCTTACTTTGAAGTTTGCCCTGCTTTGAGCAGGAGTTTGGACTGGATGACCTCCAGAGGTCCCTTCCAACCTGAGTTATTCTGTGATTCTAAGTATTGTTTCTTCTTCCCGCGTATCAGATGTTTCCTGTAATCCTACATCTGTTACTTTAAAATGCTGTGTGAAGAAATGTAAACCTTTCTATAGAACTTGAATTTACCGTTTAAGCAACACAAGTTGAGTGCCAGCTTCCACATATTTTTCTTTCATCTTTCTTTTTCTTGAAATGATTCTGGTTTACTTATGATTTTTCTGTTCGCTTGACACATTTGATTATTTTTCTCACTAGCATACATGCTCTCTGTTGTTCATAAGGGGAGTTGTGTTTGTTTATTTAAGTTATTTATATCTGTTCCGAAAAGCTCATTTGGGTGAAGCCTCATCTCCCTGAAATTCAATCAAATGTTCACATCAGCACCTGAAATCAGGTTTAGTTCATTTCTGAATGAGAACTTCAAACATTGCACTGCCATAAGGATCAGGTACTGAACAAAACAAAACAAATGTGAATTTTTGGTATAGAGGAAAAAGTAAGAAAAATTCAGGGAACCTCAGGTGGGTAAATATCACATTTTTTGCAGCTGCTCTCTATTAGAAAATACGTTTGTGGCTGACTGCAAATATCTTACCTGACTTTACTGTTAAATGTTAGCCGTGTGACACTGACTCACAGGATTCATTACCTAGCCATAACAGTTACAGCTTGCTTACTACCGTTGTACTCTGCACTGTATACAGCCTGTTCATGTAATATCCTGTTGAAGTGCTTCTTATTCCAAGCAGTGCTGTGTCGCAGTATACTGTCTCAGTGCTGTTGGCTCAGGAAACGGATCGAGCTAATTAATTCAGCACAATAGTTAATTGAGTCACCATGCCAGATGTCAAATACTTTTTAGATTGTTTCAAGGTTCTGTCTTGAAGCATATTAACAATATACATCTCAGTATAGTGGAAGGTTGGGTACCATGAAAAAAACCGTGATTTCAGTGCTGTTTGCAACTGCAGTAGGAATGGCAGCTGTTGACTTTGTCAGCTGTGCTGCAGCACCACTGGGAGATACGGTAGAGCAAGGACTGTATCAAGACTGTAGTATACTTCTCATCTAGGAGTTAGCCAGTGCTGATGAATTACAGAGTGATCAAAACCCCTTATGAAATAAAGTACCCCGTTGCATTACTGTGGATGAAACAATCTGCATGCGGCCACCAGAAATCTTAATAATGTTTTTAACAATGGAGAGTCTTGGATCTTCAAACTTGTCTAGGTATTTAATTTCCATTTCAATCTGAACTTAAGAACTCCTTATATCATGATTAAATATTTATAGATACCTATTTAGATACTTTTACTAGGTTTAGAGTAATAGGTCTGCTATTTAGCTACTTCTAATGATCTGTGCCTGTAATTTTGCCAAACTGGCAAAATTCTCCTGCACTCAGTTGCATGCATAGTTTGTATCTGTGCACACTTGGCTGTAGAGGTTATTGCCTTCCGTTTCCTTTCACTTCTTCCATGTTCCATCAACTGTTCCGTAACAGTTGATGGTCCTAAGAAAACGAAATGCACAGGAATATGTTTCTAAGCCTGGAAAGTGTACTTCTAAAAAAAAGAGCTTGTTCTCTTGTTTTACAGTAAAACGAGATCACCTCAGTGTTTCCAGATGCTGTTCGAGTTTTAATGTAATCTTGCTGTTTTGACAGAGACGTAAAGAGTTTTGTACAATACCGCTTTCTATCTATACTTGGTGAGAACTCAGCTCTACAAGGAAGACAACATGATTTAGTCACTAGTTTTACCAGGAAGGCTCCGTCTTTGTGTCTTGCTGCATCTCAGAAAATTCAGTAGTTTGTGGGTACTTACAAGTACACAGGAAGGAATGTATTTCTAAGCATGAAACTCCTAGCTTGTCATTCCTGTCTTTAACAGGACGGTGGTTTTGCAGAAATGTGAAGTCTATGTGAACAGTCAGAAGAGCAGAGAAGAACAGAAGACCCCTTTAGGCTAGTCATACAAACCACTGAAAGAGTAGCTGCTGTGTGTAAGCAGCTCTAAATTCAAGGCACTAGCAGCCTATTTAAGAAAAAGCCATTTGCCTTTTTTTCCCTGCTGTAAATATTTTCCCTGTTTGAGGGCACAATTTGGTGGGAATGAGGCCCTTGGAAACAAGCGGCACAGAACCGCATAGCCCACAACTCAGGCAGTGGCTCGCGCCATCGCTCCAGTAGTCATGTGGAGGCATTCTGAAAGGACTTTTCCCTTGGCTGCTGCCATCTAGTTTTTGGTGTTAATCTATGCCCATGGCAGCATTTTGCGAAGCAAAACAATGAGCAGCTGGATTCTGCTCCCCATTCTCTTCGTCTTGTTGCAGGGAGGAATGCATGGGGCAAGCCTGTATCGGTCTGATAAGGAAAAGAGGATTCAACATGGTTGTAAAGGAAATCCGCAGGAGGAAAGCGTGTAGGGTTGGGCCAGGCAAGCAGTGGGATACAGCAGGAACCCTTTAATGGGATCTGGGAGGTTCAACGCCAAAGCAACACTTGAAGATATCCTCATGAAACCATTTGACTGGGTAGCATGTGAGGGGCTGAGGAGCCAAGGTTCAAAATGCAGTTAAGTTACTCACTCGCTAACCTGGAGCTGGTCACTTTGGGTCAAAACCCTCGTATCTATAGTAGCCAGCAACTTTTCATATTCAGAGTTGCAGTGTGAGGGTTTTCTGGGCACTTTGGTTGGAGATGCTCTGTGGCCGCTGAGACATCTTGTAGCCTGTCCGCAGTCAGACTTAGTCTCTGGTTTTCTTTTTCGAACGTGAAAAGGGATAGGGAAGTTTTTACCTTCAGATATTTACCTTCAAATGGGGATTTTGGATCTTTTTACCACAGAGCCATTTTTTATATTTATTTGTCAAAAATAGTGTATTGAGTAAAGAACCTTGATTTTAATTTTTGTTATACTGGATTTATACCTTTAAGTACCTCAGATGACTACAAAAGCATTTCTTTCTCATTTTTACTGCTGTTACTGTCAGGCTCTTCATGTTTCAAACTAGTTGGAAAACACTTCTTTCTGCCCCAAACATGAACAGGCATTAATGTAATAGTGCTTCTGGACAGCACATTGTGTCACACATTGTTGTGCTGAACAAGTGTCAGGGTTGGCCACTTCATGAAACTGAAACATTAAAAACCCCCCTGAGATGACGTGGCCGTCCACAGCGGTCTTTGAGAACACGTGACTTCATATTACCTCACCTTTTATAAAGTGTTTTCCCATTTATATAGACATGTAGTTGAGGGGAATGCAATGACAGAAGAACTTTTTAAAAAACTTTTGTGCATAATTGTAGTTTAGATGCTTTTCTTTCAAAAATAGTGGTTATTTCTGCTCCTGTGTTTACATTTACACAACAGAGTTAATTTAAAACTAATTACTAATACAAGAGCAAGATGTGGTAACAATCTGAATAAACACCCTGTTTTGGAAAAGCTAAAAGTGGTTTGCAGAAGTAGTTTCCAAAACACAAATAGGTGATGAAGTAACATGGTCCACGAAAAGAAAGAGCACATTGACTGTGCACCTCTGTCTAAATGCTGTTAGTGCACTAGTATTAATACTGCGTGCCATTACCATAGCCTTAATTTTTAGATGTTAAATGTTTAAGGGAAGTAAAACATGGTTTGGTTGAAAAGCAAAACAAAACAAAACAAAACAAACAACTGAACACAAGTGTTCACGGGAAGACAGGATTAAAATTACGTTGTTCCTTTTTATTTCTTTATTTTTGAATCGATGACTATATTTCAGAATATGGTATGTCAACAGGGGATTTTCACATAAAATTGCTTTTGATTTTTAATGTATTTTCCTTGGCTACAGCCCTTTTTAAGACTACACATACCCATGCTTCATTTTCATATCTGTTTCTCAAAACAGCAGAATTTTAAAATTGGTTTAAAATTACTGCTTGTCACTTTGAAAGGATTTTAAAATAATTCAGTTACTTGTTTCTTGCTATAAGCATCTCCATTAAGCAGACTTTATCCTAATTCTATTGTAATTAAGTAGTAACGTTACCAACCATTCTCATTAAACTAACTCAGCACCCTGGGAGAAAGCTCAGTAAAGTGTCTGTCCTATTTCCGCAAGCTCCGTTTTAGCAGGGGCATCTTTCTCAAAGTGGGAATGTACCCTGGGGCACATTGCCAGGGAGCTGCTGAGAGCAGAGCGAGGGAAAGGCCTGGCGGAAGAGATGGACAAGGTCAGGAGCCCAGGACTGAAGAAGGGCAAGAAAATTTGGATGGGGTCCTCCCAGGCAGCAGAAGCAGAGGGAGACGCCATCTGCAAGTGCCAGGCTCTTCCATTTCAGGATGTGGGGAAAAGCAGAGAGAAGGCAATGTGGACTGGAGCACATATTGCTCTGGTAAGCTGTTTGGAGAGAACCGCTGCAGTGAACTGTGCGGTAACCACACGTTCTTGTGCTGCTGGATTATGGTCATCTAGTCTAATCTTCTCTAGGCTTCAAGATTCAAATGCTTATTTTGCTATCGTGGATTTTGCTGAATTTATAACACAACTTTTGGAATAGTGTGTAGTCTTATTTAAAAACATGGAGTTGGGGAAATAATTGGTTTAACTTCATTTAAGGTCATTCATGTGGCTCCCTACACTGAAAAACGTAACTGGCATGGGTTCAACCCCCATATTCAAGATGAGGTATTTAACATTAATGTTGTCCTCTGAGGAAATCTTTAAAATTCATGCTTTTTATAATGATACTTCTTCTTATTTATGAAACATACGTATTATTGTAGACTAAGCAGATACAAAATGTCAGATTTAAATATTCAGCAGTTTTAAAAATAACTTTCTTCTTACTAAATGTTAAACAACACTTTTTTTCACTCTAAAACAAAATTCAGTTTCTAAAATGTTGACACTTTTTTTTTTCAGTGGTTTTAAATCCGTAGAACAGGCACGGGAAATTCTAGCTCCATTATTTTAGTGGAACATAAAGCTATGAAGGTGATTGTGTCTGTGAAGGTGATTGCATTGTTAAGCCAAGAATTTGGTAGTTACAGTGGGCACTGAACAGAAGAACCTGGAGTCTTTTGTTCTCTCTTTGACCAGTAGAAAATAAAATGCCCTGAACGCTCCTCAGTTTCTTTGGGGCAATTACACACAAATCTATGCCTGACCAAGGGTGGGTAGCCTTAGTGTTCATTGGTAGTGGAGAAATGCACGGTGATGCTGTAGCCTGTGGAACTGAAATAGCACTTGTGTTGCACTCAGTATGTTGTCCAAATGTACTGTCTGGGCATACAAATGGTATATGATTATGAAAACGTCAACAGACGCTTTCCCTAAGACTTGTGGAGGCAAACGTGGACAGTTGTTTGGAATAAAGCGTGTTGTAGAGAAAATTCTGGTGTGACAAGAAAATTCACGTTTTGGTGGTGACAGAATTTGTTTGTGCTAATAGAAGTGCAGACCAAGATCCCATATCATAGTAACAATAGCAGGATTTGAAATGATTGTCTATATTCATTTAAATAAAAATCTGTCTTCAAGTAAAGAATAGACGTGTGGTTTCAGGGAAGACAGTGGCTGCTTGCTGCTCTCTTCCTTACGATGTGATGGAATGATTGAAATTCCAAACATCAGTTCCCTTTCTGTTTGAATGTGCTTGAGAGAAGTAGCCTGAAAACTTTCAAGAATGATGGAAATGAAAGGTGTTTCTAGTTGTTTCATCACCAGGCAAATAAACTGCATTCTGTGAAAGTGAGTTTTTGAATGTTTTGAATAGAAAAACCCCCTTAATATTTATGGTAAGTATAGTTAGTACAGTATGTGTGAATACATAAATATACAAAAAGATTATATTAATTAGATATATTTTTACTTACATAGGTAATATAAGTGTTCATGAGTATGTAAAAATAGCATATTCTATCAGAAGAAAGTACTGACCATTGTTAGGGCCTAAAAATCAGAGTTTTATTGGAAAGAGTAACATTTTGCTGACCTTTCTTCTCCATTCAGCTACGGCTCCTTTTCTAATGATGTTGTAGTATCACATAGCCAGTAGCAAAATTTGTCCTTTTCCAGATGCAGCAGATCTACTTTGCACCACTAAAATATGGGCAATACAGAGCTTGGCCTGAGATCTTAAGTGCTGAGTGAGGTTTGTAAATGTCTTGGGCCTCATTTATCAAGCTCTGCGAACAAGTTCATCAATCTAATCCCGTGGTGGCTCCTCAGGCTCCAGGGGAGATAAAAAGACGATCAGCTCCGGCCATTAGGGCTCTGCTGTGAAGAGCGCAGGAGACACCGTTGGCTGCCATCCGTGCCCTCCCTGCCAGCCCCAGACCACCTGCAGTCGGGGAAGGGCTGCAGCTAGTGCTCTACCTGGTGATGTTCTTTGGTTTTGTGCGTGTCCTGATATTCCATACATGACAAATTATATGCATAGCCTCAAGAGATCTGATATTTGTTTCATATTCATGTCCTATCTTACATAACTTAGTATTAATTAATAAACTTTTGCCCCCTTTATTTTCACTGATGCATTTTAACATGTATTCCACAGACTAGAAAGAAGGATAAAATATTTCAAAGTATTTACAAACTGTTTTGCAAATTGTGGAACATAAATACAGTTAAAATAGTATTTTTTTTAAAATTTTATCTCTTTTAAAGAATTTAGGGATTAAATGAGTTTTACATAGACAAAATATTGTCCTTTCTGTGCTTTAAGGGAAGCATAGCAATCTGAATGCTAGTAATGCATTTAGAACGAACTACGGAGCATTTTAGATATCATCTAAATGTAGATTATGTAGATTATTCTCACTCTGAGAAAATGTCTTACAATTTAAAATTCTCCCCATCACAGATTAGTATTTTTTTAATCTTGTTTTTGACATTTGATTTGATATCTGAAAAATATAGAAGGGATATTTTTAATAAAAGCTTCATATAAGTTAATAATAGTAATTATTATTTATGTGTTTATTTATAAACATCTCACATTTCCCAGAATAGATTTTTTCTTTGAAGTTTTCTTTTTCACACGACAGTCGCTGATCTGGGGATTGAGTGACCACTTTTTTAAAAAGATGAAACTGGAACTCTTGCCATGTGTGAGGACATTGAAGACAAGTTTAGGGGAGCTGAGGGAGGTGTGCCTTGGCGCTGGGGAGGTGAGGAAGGATTCTTCCCTCTCTCCCCCTCCGGCAAGCTGTTGTCCTCACTTTTGGAAGAAAACTGGGACAAATTAGCATAAAGGGAAGAGAGCAATAAAGCAGAAAACAATAGTAGGTATAAAATATCTTAGTTTCTTCTTTTCTGCTTATGTTGAAGGTCTGGTTCTGCTATTGCTAGTATGTAATTCCACTGTGAACTTCATAGTATGTCTTATTATTATCTCTTTGCTTTTATAATGTTTATTCCTCTTGGATGCAGTTCCATTTACTACATTAAATATTAGATCTTGTTATTCATATTTGTTAAATTCCAGATTGTTTTCTTCTCTTTCGGGATCCATTTGTTTCACTTTATTCCTGTTTCTCTTCTCACTCTGGTCAATCCACCTCCCCTCCTGCAAGCCAAATCCTGTACAATTCTGTAGTAGAGAGCTTCCCTCGCTTCTTGAATTCACCTGAATGGTGGTCCATGGAAGGATATGATGGGTTGCATTAGGTGAACCTTCCAGGTTCGTAGGTGTAGGTATTAGCAAGGGAGATTCAGGTTCCTAATGGTAATGAGAGTGAAAGGCTGGAAGAGGTTCAGGTTTTAGTAAATCTGTGGCTGGTGTGTTTAAGAACAGGCTGGGCCAAGATGATGGGAGTGGTGTGGGCACAGCTGAGCCATGGCATGGGCGAGGGAAATGGAGCATCTGACCCTGTGGCTTTTTGCACCCTGATGCTGAGAAATGTCTGCAGCCAACTTCACTTGTTTGGCTGCCCAGACACCTGCAGTAGCTAGAATCTTTCAAGATTTGATTTTTTAAATGAGACCGAATGAGACATTGTTTTTTGTAGAAAATGACAAGTGAGACTTTGCAAGAGGCTAGACAGTGGTCACACCAGTTTAGGATACCGTTTTTGATATCTAATTGAAATATAACAAGGGCTTACTGGGAGATAAGGAAGTAAGCCACTGTATTTCTTTGTCATGTCCTTCCCCAACTGCCTGCAGGTTTTTTTTTCTTCTGAACATTCTCCCTTCCCACTCCAGTTTCTTGCTAACTAAAGTTAGAATTAACACTCTGTGTATAACCAAATATTAAATCAGTGTAGCTTTTTCATAGCATTATTTTCAGCTTTACTTAGGAATTTGTTTCTAAGTATTCTGTACCTCTTTTTAAAGAAATATCTTCTGATATATGAGGAATAAAGTCCCAGGTTTCTGTGTCACAAATTTGCGAAGTGAGAGCAATAGTACTGCATTTTCAGGATGCCAAATGTGTGCACTTTGATCTGTTGGTGCAGCATGCCCCAGGGAGTAAGCTGAGTCTTGATTTCTGTAGTCAATCATCCACTATCAGGTACCAGAGCCCTGATTAGGCAGGCTGAAAAACATAGAACACACCATGGGTTAGATGTGAAAACATTTGTGGAGGCTCTTGGCATCACCGGCTTCCTTGGTGCTCATTTTGTGACACTGTTTCTGTGCTAGTAAATGTGTTTAATGCATACAGAAACAATAAGAGGTACCTGTGTGTAATAAGTGACTGCATATGCTACTTCTGAAGATGCTTCCCCCTCCACCACCACATTCGGCAGTGGAAAATAAGAAGAATATCCATGTTTTGAAACCTGACCTCTCACAAATATGAGACCACTTGATGCGGTTATGCATCCTTACCATTCCTCACATTCCCTCTTCCAAGCCAATTGTTAGCACTTGTTGCAGGGCTTAAGTGGCTCTGTAGTAGCACCTACTATGCTTGCCCTGGCTAGTGGCATACATGGGACTAACTGGCCTTTCTGACCTTTAACAAGCATTTCCTTGTCGGTCATAACCAAAGACACTTGACTGTCTAATTCTTTGTTCGCTATAACTATCATAACTGTGAGGTCTCCTGAGCTGTTTAGAAATACAGACATGGTGTTCTCATTGTTTCCTGTATTCTCTGGCTGTGCTGTTGGACAACTTTCCTGTTGCAAAGTCTACTTTGAGATAGTTAAAAGACCTGGGGAAATAAAGAGGGTCAGGGGATGACAGTCGCTGCCGTGGCCCACTGCAGCATGGTATTCAACCTCCTGAGAGCTGCATCAGTACGCTGCATTGATGTTATCACTTTAAAAATGTATGGGGCTAACAGAGATTGTTGAAGTTATTTTTTCAACACAACATATACTCAAATCTCTTCCCAATGAAGTATGTGTTAAAGAACATGGTTTATATGCCTGTATTTTTTATGCTGTGTTTTTCTGTTGCCATATAGAGTCTTTGAAAAATACAAAGCAATGAAAGGGAAAGCATCATGATCACAAATTTTAAATGGTAATTAGTAATGCACTTAGGATTTGATTTTGCCTAGCACTGAGCACCAATGGGAGGCACTGAACACCCCAAGCTTTCATTCAAAGCAGTAGGGCTGAGGTATGCTTAGCATTTCATGACCCTGAACACTGCAAGTAGAGCCTATAAACCTATCCATAGAAGATAAATATTTGTTATTTTATTTGACCTTGAAGATGGAACTAGTTTGATAGGGTTAAGGTCAATGAGTATTTTATTTTTAGACAAGATACAAAGTACATGGATGGTTCTGCTTTATTTTAGTGTGTTAACATCTGGCAGCATTCTGTGTTCCATATGCTGCTGATTGTCCTGATACATTCATCTTCAGCGATTATCAAAAAGATTTCAGTGCTCTGGAGTTAATCACACATTTGAGAAGAGAAATACATGAAGATAAGTAGAAAAGCTGTGTGTGGGTTTTTGTGAATAAGAACAGTATTTGGGTAATCTTGGCAAGTACCCTATTAATTTAGAAATATTTTTTAAGTTGACTTAATTAGCTAATGTCTGTAAATGCTGTAAGGATGAAAAATAGCATATTAGAGTTTAATATTGTTATCACGATAGACGGAGAACATTGCTCCTTGGAAATCTGATTGTGCCCTTTTAATTATTTTAATTCTATGCTTATTTTTACTAATGATGAGTAGTTAAAGGGATTTTAGATTTGCACCCTTTTATTATGTATTATTTTTCTATGGCTTCGGTATATTAAAGTTTAGCTGTACTTGTGCTGTTTCATTACAAAAAGCACACACGTAACTACCAGCTGACTTTTTTTTTTTCTTTTTTTTTTTTTTTTTTTGGTACCAGTGTTTTCAGTTTTGCTATGTAGATAACATTTTTTCCAGGGCTATAAATTATTATTTTCATTTTGTGCTGTTTTGGCCTTACATACTCATAGCTTCAGGGAGGAAAGACTTAAGAGACTCACAGAGAATTTGCTACATCAAAGCAGGTGTTCCCTTTTACAATACCTTCTTTCTGAAAATGCAGAAAGTCTACCATGATCAGAACAAATGGTGAGGCAAAAATCAAACTAAACCAGGTGTCTGTCAACCATGTACATCTTTTGTGGCTTTTCCCACAACCCACACTTACCTTAGAGACCAGTCCTGTACATTAGCCCACCATGGAGCTATCCCATATCCCTGCAAAGAATAATTCAAAGAAAACAGCCGTAGGGCTCAGGGTCTAGAAAGATGACCCTATGCTTCCCACACCTCCTGTAAGACAGCCCCTTGCTACTTCACTATCTGCTAACAAGGAAGGGCACCATGAAATCAGCTGTGGCCATGGCTCTTCAGGCAAACCCTGGAACCAGGGTCTGTCCACACAACACGGCGTGGGATGTCTGGTCAAGATAGACATCAGGAAAGCAGCAGGAAAGCTAAAGTGGCAGTTTGCTATAAAACAGAAGGTACAAAACAAACTAAAGTAGCAATGTTGCTACTCAGTATTTCTCTCTTAATTGAATATCCATCATTTCAAAGAAACAAAAAAGGCAGAAAAGTCTCTTAGGGCACATAACATATCCTTATCCACCATTCAGATAAAACTTGTTTTATTTTATCACGCACAAATTTGTTTAGATCTTAGCAGTGACCACTCTTCCTGTTGCCAATATCTATTAATGATAATTACTTCAAATACTATACTCCCTCAGTGATAGCATCACATCATGGTGAGGAAGATTGTGATCTTATCTAAACCTATTCTGTTTAACTCTGACACTCCTTCTATTACAGTGGGGCCCCGATAAGATCATGCCTGTTAGGATCAGACATTAGCTGGAATCAATATTTGAAAATGTGCCTGTTTTTTGCTTAATAGCAAAGTTAGTGTGAGGGTCAGAGTGAGATCATTTGTTGGATGAGATTGTACAGCTTCATCTTGTAATGGAAATGTGTTCTTTGCTTCAGCTGCTGGTGAAAAGTAAAAACAAGGGCTCTTTGAAAGCTGTATGGCTTTGCTAATAATCACTGTGTAAGGAAGATACAATCATTATTATGATGTTTAACATCTGTAGTGCTGCAGCATATTGAGATTTTAGTTGGGAACTTAGTGCTTCTTTGTGCTAGGCTCTGTCTGAACCTGATATTGAAAAGACAGCTGCTGGCCTCAGCTAGCTTAGGTCCTGGGTTTAGAGCAGACGTGAATGCAACGGCAACAAGCAAGTGTGGGAGACGAAACCTAAAATAGAGATAATTAAGATTAGTGTAATAAACAACAGTTACATCCCACTAAAGGTACAGACTTGAGATTTTTAGGGATAGTAAATGAAAAACGGAGCAAGTTTGCAGATGGTTTTGGAGAATTATTCCTATATTCATTAATCTAGTGCAAGAAAATACAAATAAATCTGGTGTATTTATTTAGATGGGAATTTTGAAATTCATCTGCTGATAAAGAAGGATGCAATCTAGATCAGTAATGGTGAACCCTTTTAGTGCCTGGTGCCAAATTTATTTTAAAAAGCTCAGAAGCTCATGTGCTGCCAACACAAATCTCACTGTACCAAACCTGGCACCAGTGCCAGCAGTTTATGGATACTGGTGAAGATGAACAGTCAGAAAACACAAAGCACTGTAATGCTGTTTTGCTGAAAAATATGCTTACTCTTATTGTGAGACTTTTCTGGATTTGGTCAAAGAAGCCAAAGCAAAGCCCCAAGGGTATTGCATGGGATGTATCAGAGCTGCAGTGCCCCTTTCTCCCCAAGAATATTAATTTTCACTGTCTCATAAATAAAAAAGTTCAACAAAATAAATTAAAAATAAAAAGTGAATAGTGATCCATTGTTTTGATCACTGGACTGCAAAATGTGAGTGCCGCTAGTTCTACGCCTGAAGTTGGTATCAAAGGGCCTCGTGCACAGCTTCCAGTGCAAGGCAAGTGCCACGATCACTAGACTGATCTAGAGAGAATGGCTCCAAGTGATAATTTTATAGATCTGTTAAATCATTTCTATGTAGAATAAATATGAATTTGGAAATTTTCGTATTTTCTGGTGAAATGGGATTCTGTTCGAGTGCTCAGCTCTTTATTTAAATGAACTGCTGATAACAGTGATGTGCTAAGACCTGAGCCTTGTTTACCAATCATTTCCGTTAGTGCCTCTAATCGCTGAGCATGTCTGATCTTGACCTCTAACTTCTTGTGGTTTGACTTGGATTTCCTTTACAGTTCCCAACTTTATTACAATTCCTCACATTTGACATACCAGTCACTAAATTTATGGCACTGTTATCTGAAAGAGATGAATGTACACATGACAGGAGTGATAGTTTTCACTAGAGAAAGTCAGAAAGTTTCTGAATCAGAAGAAAACATATATACTGTCATGAGCTTTTCTAATTATATATGTATATGTCATTACCAGTATCACATATGTGACATCTGGTAGTTATGAAGAGGTGTAACTGTAATTTATGTTTATTCAAACACAAAAGTGGAATGACAAATGAATAAATCATTGCAACAGTGTTAAACAGTAGAAGCATGACTGAATTCACTGTCATCGTATTGCCTTTCAATTCAATTAAATGCCATTGCTTACTCTTTTAATATCATATAAGAAAGCACTGTACATTGAAATAAAATAAAAAACTCATTAAAGTGGATTTACATAGATGAAATCCTTTGAGCAGTACTTTACCCATAAACAGTGAGGCTTTTTCACTGAACAATACTTTTGCATTCAGTATGAAAATGAAGATGTAGATTTCATTTTACTTTTTATTTTAGTTGTAATAAATAGAAGGAGGAGCAGAACCATTTCTAGATTATCCCTGAAAAAAATAGGAAGAATTTATCTTTGAATAAAATCTGACAAGTTTTTAGACATCTATGTCACAGTGCAGGACAGAATTTGTTTTAAGACTGATTTTTCTCTATTTCCCCAACTTTGTTTTAATCTGGGTGCATCTCAGAAGTGTTTCTTGAGTATTCTGATACTTCCTTACAGTATTTGTATACAAAAATAAATGTTTTCCCACATATGCATTTCCACACATGGCCTTCAGTAGATTAGTGACACTCTTTGACATGAATGTCACTGTAAAACAATGTGCTGGTAATATTTTGAAGCGTTACTATTTAAACCTTTATTTCTTTAAAGTGTTGACTTTTTTGAACAACTCTATTTCTCATTATTTTTTTCTTTGTTGTTTTAGTTCTGAAATAGAATTTCAAATTCATGGTATGTCAACAATTCTCACTTGCCCTTTATTTCAGAGGTCTTTGTGCCATATTTTTCGCCAGTGTGCTGCATATAGAATCCCAAATACTTCAGTGGGGCAAGATATGTGGCTTTTTCTTTGCTTTTCGGAAACCATGATGAGTCTAATTTTAGATACAATGCAAAACAGAGCATTGCAATTTCCTGCCTTACTACCAGATATGTATAAAACAAGAATGCCATTAAGACAATTAGATATATCATCTGAAGAGTAAGGTGGTTTTTTCCATTCTCCCTAAATAAAGAATGATTAAGATCCATAATTTTACCTTTATAATAACAAAATATTCCACTTGGTCCATTCCTTAGTGCCCTGCTTTGGCCACATAGAGCATGTTTAAACTTCTGTTAAACTTGTGCGCCAGTGCAGTCAGAGCTTCATTTTAAACCTGCCTCTGAAACAATTAGATTGAGAAGCAGTAAGAGAAGATTATACCTGGATAAATAATGCAGAATAGCACTTGTGACTATTTGAATTCTAGGAGTTTGTTTGATGTAACTGTATTTTTTTTGACTTGTGCTTTCTGCCCAAGAAGTTCTATTAAGTGTCACAAAACAGATAGTCATACTGTTGTTACTATAATGTCTGAATCAAGATGGTAAAAAGAGGAGATGCCTTCCTGAAAGAATTTACAGACAAAGAACAGGAGAAGAGTATAATTTGATCACCATTTTTTAAATGGGAGATCAAGGTACAAAGAGATTAACGGAACTGCTTGACAGCACTCTGGAGGTCTCAAGTTTCCTACAGGTTAAACAAATGCCTATGTTACAAGATTAGCCCCAGAATGATGAGCAAACACCCAAAGAGTTGTACATGAGCAGCCTATGAACTGAACTAATTTTTATAAACTCTTCATGTAAAAATTGTGAATAAAAGAAGGCATGTAGGAATCCAACCGTTTGCAGACAATTCATGATAGAGAAGACTAAACTTTTAACGAATATTATATGCAGATACTAACTGTAAAGGAAATGCAAATACAAAGCAATGCTCATTTGAACACATTCTCAGATGTACTACCTGTGAAAAACAGAAGAAAATAAGTAGACTCCTACAGGTAAGCCCAATAAAGAACTACACTGCAACAAATTCCCATAATTTCTTAACTGATGGGTTAAAATTGGAACATAAAGGTATTTAACAAAAATTCAGATTTGCTAAGAGCGAGATCCCTTATCATCTAAAAAATTGATTAAACCGATTGATAGCACACTGGTGTGCATAGTCTGGATTATGTCTTTGAAAAAGAGAAAATGCTTGATGATGGTCTAGCAGCACTGTTTCAATAGGCCAGTCAGTCAAATGCAAATACAGTCTATAATAAAAAGAGCTGCTTGGCATAGTAATTGGGAAATGAATGTTATTTGTAGCTCCATATTTCTGTCTTTAGGAGTCTAAGAACTAGGAGGTTGGTATTGATAAGAGGGTTTGTGTATAAATCCTTTGTAATGAGGCTGTGCCTCTTCAGTCATTTGTATTAATTTTAACTTTAGATATGAACATCATTCTCTGAAAGGGGTAACAACTAAAATAACTAATTTCACAAATGTCTGGGGAAAAAAAAAAGTACTCATTGTGCTAAAAAAAATCCCTGGGTTCTTTTTCGGTTAATTTTGGGTGGGGATTCTTGCAGCAGGGGGTGTTTGAGGCTATGAACAGGATCACCTTACATGTCATGACATGCACCATGATTATTAGCTGCATTTGTGCAGATAGTGGCAAAGACGAGTTCTGGTTTAGCTGAAGGAAACTGTTATGTAGGAGAACTATCAACTATAACATGTAGTTCAAGAGGTATAAGTGTCCTTGCTATCCTTATCCTGGGTCAAAAATTCTGTCTAAACTCTGTCTCTGCCTTGAGATCTGCATCCACTCCAGCCATTGATATTACCCCCATGGAATTTTATTTTCTTTATTTGTATGTTTGGGTGATTATTTAGTAATGTATTTGACAGTTTCTGCTGTTCCATATCTTCATGGAGACAGCCATATTTGACATCTTGTTGATGTTCTGAACTTCTGAGCTGTGAGATCACTCAGGAATGCAAGACTGAAGAGTCTTAAACAACAAAGAGTTTGGAACATTGTGGAAAAGGTGAAGTTCTGTTGGTGGCTTTGATTGACTCTCTTTTACTTCTCTGACCACACCCAAGCTGCTCTCTCCATGCAGTTTCATTTCCATCTACATAGATGCCCTTAACTCTTTACTTTCCCTTCCCCCTTTCCTCATACTTGTAGCTGATTTCTGATTCTGGCACTTACCCCTTCCAGCCATGCTTACTTCTTTCTCTAATTTCTCTGTCCTTCTTCTTCCTGACATTGAAAATGCCTTCTTCAGTGCTCAAGGACTTGCCCTTCCTTCATACAAAACTCCATCCCATACAGGTAATTTAGAGTACACTGGCTGGAAGTAGCCTTTGGAGCTGATTTTAAGCAAAAAAAAAAAGACTGAATCTGTTATTTAGTGTAACATAGAAATGTGTGACTAATTTCCCTGTTTGAGGTAGTACACCTATTGCTGTAGCTAGTCATAGTGTTGACATTAAAAGGATCTGTATACTTTTATCACTATCTATTCCTTTGCTAATTGTAGAGATGTAATCAGCTCATGTCTTTGGGCGTTAGATACACACTGAAGAGAACAAGAAGGAATCTCTTGCCTCTGCCCTGCCCAAGTTTAACATTACACACAGTTAGTCAGGTGTATTAAAGGCTTGCTGTGCCATCTGCTACTTAAGCATCAGCCATAGGTACTAGCAGAGGCAAGCTAGCAGGCAAATCCAATGCTTCTGTGATATGTTGACAGACCCTTAACTTAAACAGTGCTAGCAGGCACTGCTGTAATAAAACCAAAAACTGGCTTATGCACTACTTTTGAGATTTTCCATAAAAGCAGCATAAATGTTAATGAATAAATAATCTTCTCCTAAATTTTGTACAATAATTGAGTTTACCCCAGGCAGGGTGTGCCTCTGCGGATCAGGTTTTGAAATATGTGAGAATTCCTTATTCTTGGCAATGTGGTGGGAGGAAAAGTTTATTGCTCTCCATGCCATTTATTTGTCTGTAAGGTGTTGAGAGCTTAGGTCTCTTGGTTTTACACATCCTTGCTCAGACTAAGTCACTCACTAGGAGCTAAAAAAAATTTTTGGAGCAAAGGAAGATAACAGGGAAAACATGCAAAATATTAGTTAAATTAATAAAATAATCCCACTTCCCTGATCTTGTGTGCAGAAAGAAAATAAGAAATTGAATTGAAAATGCATTAGGTAATGCCTGATCTAGGAATTAATCTGCTTACTTACGCACAGCAGAGATACAAATTCTCTTGAGATAGCTAACTTGGTTTCTGATGTGGTATAATCCATGTTTACACGTGTTGCACTGAATTGTAAAGAGAAAAGATTCCTGTGTAAAATGAAGCAGAGATGGAAAGCAGAATGAGGAAAAAAGCCTTTTTTTAAATCATACAGTAGTATTCTCTTTCTCAACATTCAAAAGACACATGAAAAGAGGTACATTAACTCTGATCTGAACGGGGAAAAAGGTGCTTGTTTTAATTCAGTCTCCTTACTGCAGGAGCTTTTAGCTGTATTTTTGGTGAATGAGTTTTGAGTGAATGAGGCTTCAGGAAAACATAAAGTTATTGTCCAGCCTCAATGGAAATGAAGATGCTAGAATCAATACTTTCAACCTCAAATTTCTTAATACATTTACTTTGAGTACTTCACTTTATTCCTTTGCATTTGGATCTCTCATTAGGCATTTGTCCTTATTGACAAGCAATGTCCTCTGGTCACAACTTAACCTAGCTGTGCAGTGTGGGAGCAAGATGTTGTTTAAGATAGGTTTTCGGGGAACACCTCAGACAGAGATGGTAATCTTGTCATCCATGACTATCTGGGAATTTGTAGATGATGCTAAGATGACTGGTTTCCTTGAGAATGAGGGTATGACCCACCTTTCTTGCCTTTATTTTATACTCATCTTTGGAAATGAATTGGAAAAGTGTTTTAATTTTGAGAGTTTTTAGAATTTGAGACATGTTTCATTGCGAAATGGGGGTTCATCCTAAGGAGTTTTGCAGCTTTCCAGATTAAAAAAAAAAAAGAAAAAAAAAAAAACCTCAAAGGAGAAGATGTAGATCATCTGAGAACAATTACTCAACAAGTTCTCTGAAGTACGAAGTGAGATCATGGCTACCCTGTCTGTGATCGGCAAAGTAATTGCTGATCTGTGTAGTTGTACTTTTAACAGTAAGCGCAGGGGGGTGGAAATGGGCCCTGAAGCCCTGAAAGGTGAAGTGCAAAGCAATGAGTGGGTTGTTTGCAACCATCATGGCAGCAACAATAAAGGAATACTTTATTCCAACCCTTCATGTCAGGAGAGCAGATTTTGGCCTCTTCAGGGAACTGCTTGTTAAGAGTACCATGGATAAATCCCTTGAAGAGGGACCATGAAAGCTGGTTGTATCCCAACAAAGAGTGTCGCCGGTCGGCTGAGGCAAGCCGATCACGGGGACGAGTCCTTCCCTATCCCCGAACCCCTCTCCTCCGGGAGAGAAAAGGGTTCAAAAGCAGAGATACGAAAAGGAAAAAAAAAAAAATTTTGTGAGACCTCTGAACGTTTGGAAAACTGAAACAAACTTTTATTAAAACTAGAACAATATATATAACATGCAGGGAAAAACCAATGCAAAATCTGAGAGTCTGTGCAGGATGGAAAGGTGAGGGTTTTAAACACGAGAACAGAGACAAAGGGGGACGGTACCACGTGCAGTCCAGAAAATGGCACCGGCCATGTGTGCGCTTTCGTGGAGCGAACAAAGGAAACCCGCGGCTATTATGAACGCGGGACTCCCATATGCAGAGCGCTGTCCCTACCGCTTTCTCGTTGTGCAGTTAAAAGCGGCAGCGCTGGCAGGCAGAGAGAATATCAAAGCAGCAGACAAAGAGGGTAAAGCCTTACGGCAGCAGAAAAAGCCTCCAGGCGAGCCGTCTGTCCCAGGCGGCGTGGCGGGGGCTGCCCCGGTGCACAGTCCACTCCGGCAGCCTGCAAGGTCCCCGGAGCCGAGCCGCAGGGTTTGGAGAAAAGCCTTTTCCCCGGAGCGAAGCTGCAGTGTCTGGAGTGACTCCCGCAGAGCGGAGCCGGGGGTGTCCGGAAAAACTGAGAAACCGTGAACAAGCCGCGAATGCCCCCGAAGCCTTCCGGAGAAGCAGCCCCGCAAGTCCCGACTAGCCCCGGAAGTCCCGAGTAGCCCCGGAAGTCCCGACTAGCCCCGGAAGTCCCGAGTAGCCCCGGAAGTCCCCGAGTCGGGAAAAGCCGAATGCCCCCGAAGCCCGCAGCTTCTTAAAGGGGCAGTACCCTCCCGAGAAACTTCTCATCCAATAAGATGGGCGAATCGTAACATGGAAGGGAATAATTCAATTAGTAAGCCTTCAAGCAGGTTTTTTTCTTCAACCGGGCACAAAGAGGAAGTCAGGGAATATTTGCGGGAGGCCAGCATAGGTGAACAAGAGCTCCTGGACAAACTCAAACACAAAAAGGAAGCCTAGAGAGGATGGAAGCAAGGACAGGTAGCCTGGGAGGAATATGGAGACATTGTCTGAGTGGCAGGGATCAGGTTAGGAAAGCAAAAGCCCTGATAGAATTACATCTGGCCAGGGACGTCAAGGGCAATAAGAAAAACCTCTGTAGGTACATTGGTGATGAAAGGAGACTAGGGAAAATGTGAAATGAAATGTGAAAAGAACGTGGTTAACTGTGATATGGAGAAGGTTAGGTACTCAATGACTTTTTTACCTCAATCTTCACTGGCAAGTGCTCCAGCTGCAACACCTAAGTTGCAGAAGGCAGAGACTGGGAGAATGAAGAATCTCCCACTGCAGGAGAAGATCAGGTTCGATACCATCGATGAAACCTGAGAGTGCACAAGTCCATGGGATCTGATGAGATGCATCTGCTGATCCTGAGGGAGCTGGCAGATAAAGTTGATAAGCCACTATTCAACATACTTGAGAAGTTGTGGCAGTTTGGTGAAGTTCACACTAACTGGGAAGGGGGAAACATAACCCCCATTCTTTAAAAGCGAAAAAAGGAAGGCTCAGGGAGCTACTGGCCAGTCAGTCTCGCCTCTGTGCCCAGTAAGATCATGAAGCAGATCCTCCTGGAAACTATGCTAGGATACATGGGAAATAAGGATGTGATTGGTGAAAGTCAGCGTGGCTTCACTAAGGCAGATTGTGCCTGACAAATTCGGTGGCCTTCTATGATGTGGTTACAGCTTTGGCAGATAAGGGAAGAACAACTGACATCATCTACCTGGATTTGTGCAAAGCATTTGACATTGTCTCACATGACATCCTTGTCTCTAAATTAGAGAGACATGGATTTGACTTATGGTGGCTGGGTGGTTGCAGTCAACAGCTTAACGTCCAAATGGAGATGAGTGATGAGTGGCATTTCTCAGAGGTCAGTATTGAGACTGGCACTGTTTAACATCTTTGTCAGTGATGTGGACAGTGGGATTGAGTGCACCCTGAGCACCAAGCAATGTGGTGCCATCAACACGCTGGAGGGGAGGGACGCCATCCAGAGGGACCTTGACAGAGCAGAGAGGTGGGCCCATGCAAGCCTCATGACGTTCTACAGGGCCAAGTGCAAGGTCCTGGGTTGGGGCAGTGCCAAGCACATATACAGGCTGGGTGGAGAATGGATTGAGGGCAGCCCTGAGAAGAAGGACTTAGGTCTGTTGGTTGATGAGGAGCTCAACATGACCTGGCAATGTGTGTTTGCAGCCCAGAAAGCAAATCACATCCAGGACTGCATCAAAAGAAGCGTGACCAGCAGGGCGAGGGAGGTGATTCTCCCTCTCTACTCTGCTCTTGTGCCACAGGGATTACTGGGGAGATATGGGGCCCCCAGCATAAGAAAGACATGGACCTGCTTCAGCAGGTCCAGAGGAGGGCTTTGAAGATGATCAGGGGGCTGGACCACCACTCCTATGAGGATAGGCTGAGAGAGTTGAGGTTGCTCAGCCTGGAGAAGAGGCTAAACAAGGGATGTCTCTCCAGTGAGACCTTATTGTGGCCTTCAAGTACTTAAAGAGGGCCGAGAGGATAGATGGGAAGGGACTCTTTATCAGGGCATGTAGTGATAGGACATGGGGTAACATTTTTAAACTGAGAGTAGATTTAGATTAGATATTAGGAAGAAATTCTTTACTGTGAGAGTGGTGAGACACTGGAACAGGTTGCCCGGAGAAGTTGTGGATGCCCCCTTCCTGGAATTGTTCAAGACCAGGTGGGATGGACAGGGGTTTGGAACTAGACGATCTTTAAGGTACCTTCCAACCCAAACAGTCTATGACTCTATGGTGGGAGTGGTTCTGTTCCTACTGTGAAGGGGAGAGGTGAAAGTTTAACACAAGAGGTAAAGCAAAATTTAAATCTTCTTTCGGAGTAGCCATGTCCCAGCATAGTAGCGTCCCATTAAAAACAAATATCTCTGTTTATATCTGGTCCTTGCATTTTTTGTGACCTTCTTCTCTATTCTGAATATGTCAATTAAAAAGGTGAAGTCAGGGAAAAGAAAAGAAAGGAGCTATAAACAGCCTGAATTTCCAACCAAATGGGAAATTCCCATCAAAATGGCTTTGGGTCCTATGCCTGAAGCAAATTACGTTCCCTACCTTCCACATAGGAGATCATTTCTGTGCCGTACCATGCAGATCTAGTTTCCAGTTGAACTCTGTTATTATGACATCAGATTGACACTTTTTATGATTGTGAATCCCGAAATGCTTCATTATCTTATAACTATTAGGATTTTAGTAACATCACGTTGAGTTTTAATAATTGAGAATCTGCTGCGCACCTAGGCTCAAAGAACCTATTCATCTCTGCTATGTTGACAAGGAAAACATCAGCAGTGTGGTAACCAGAAAAAAAAAATTATTTATCCCCAGAGAGAGGAAAAACGTGTAACCTGGTGGCATACTGCTGTTCTGCGCACCTGTCTACAGCTACACGACAACCAGTGGTTATGAGAAACATCTGTATGGAAACAGATGTTTTTCATAAACTGTTAACAATTTACCATCATTCAGTGTTCTATAAAAGCAGCCTGAGGTCACATTTAAACATTTCAATATGATCTCTATTGGATTTTATTTTCTTCAGTGGACATTGATTTTGCATGTAAGGAAAGAAGAGATAGATACTATCAGAAAATTAACATAAAATTAAAACTTTATGGTGAACTGTTTGTCAGTGCAACATTTTTAGAAGAAAGACAACATTAATCATGAGGCCTTTTAAAACCGATGCAGGGAGAGGGGTAAAGTATGATAACATACCTTAAAAAAAAAATCAGTGCTTGCTCAATCAAACTTTTGCTGGCACCTTCTTAATCACTTAAATCATGATCCTTGTACTTTGGAGGGTAGTTTCAGACCCAGTATAGGGCTGCTCTCTTATAATGCAGCCTGCTCTTTGAAGTTTGGGTCCTTTTTGAGCAGAAAATATTGGAGGGATGGGTGGAATAAGGCAATGTTATTACAAGTTCTTAGTGATGGTTAGACAAATTAGAGAAGGAACACCAACCAGTCTACTCCTACAACAGCTTCAGTGTATGTCTTTAACTCCCCACTGAACCACAAGGATTTGGGATTGCACACCCTGAGACACAAAGGAAACAGAGGTGAGCTCAAAATGAGTTTGACAATTCTGTTACACTTGTAAGCTGCTGAAGCAGCCCGCGTGTTCCTACATGCTCAGCAAAGTGACCTCAGCTGAGAACAATGCAGATTCTGCATTCATGAGATTCAAATCCTCAAACTTAACGGGCAAGACCCCAGGAGGTTTGATGCATTAACATTGAATGTATTGTTTCGAACAGAAGAGTAAAAGCGTAACATCGGTCTGGTTGTTAGTGTTACTGGGCTTGGGTTTTAGGGGTGCTGGTTAACAGCCTGATTTTGCAGGTTCTGCACAGTGTGCCCAGCGGCTGAGCACTGATCTCAGGTAGTCCCACAGCCGACATTACTGTGCTTAAGGCTTGTATTTCTGGAGATCTTGAATCACTTTGGGGTTTAGCCTTCTTCCAAACTTCATTCAGGAAAAAGGGGGATGAATTTGGAGACTTACTGAACTAAGCCAAGTCTATTACCAAGAAGAGCAACCTACAGTAGATGCCCATAGCATCATTTGAATTCCATGGATGTGCTGGCTCCAGATTTCAGTATTATGTGCCATGAGATGCAAGGACACCTCTATTGGTGAACTTGGCTCCTCAGCATAATTTCTGGCAATCCTGACTGGAGTTCTTTAGATTTCCCTTTTACGTGTACATGGCAGAATAGGAGAACACAGACAGTATAGCCCTGGCAATTATCAAGGTGCCTGAAAAAAGTACATATGCATACATATATATCTGTACACACATATGTATATTTTTAAAACTTGACAGAATCAAGCCTGGGAGGCAGTTGCAGAGTTTGGGGATGCTCTTACCTACCAGTGTATTTTCAAAAGTTAGATGAGAGAATCCAAAATGGTGTTATTTGCTTTATGTGTGCACCACAAATACTGTTCAGTGATACTAAAATAAACAAAAATCTGGATTGGTGTTGCATTAAGCAGTTTACTAAATTTTATTAAAATAATGGAAAGTAGGTGGAGGGAACAGAAGATTAACTATGAAAAAATGATGTATCCAGCTTCCAGAAGGAAAATAAAGTATGAGGCAATAGAAGGTGAAAATATGAGACACACACACACAAAAAAAAAGGTAAGATGAATATTATTTTTAACTGTCTAAAACAAAATTTTGATAAATATTTTAAATTAGTCCTCAAAATGCAGGGAGCTTAGCTGTAAAATTCCATCTCATCACTATTAGGCTTACATGAGATTACAAAAACCTGCTGATAATAGAGTTAAATTCAATTTCAAAGCACTGCGGTGAGGACACTGAAACTGCATCAAGCCTGTAGTGTCATTTGGGTGAAAAAGAGGGGATACTTTGAGCATAAAAATAGAGAGTCAAGAGGATGCTATTTACATGGTAAATTATGTAAGTTTATACAAGGCATGAAAAGAGAAAATCAATGTATAGGAAAGGCGAATTTCAGGACTTTGGTGGGTAAGGAGGAGGCCTTTGAATGTGGTGTACAATTACTGAAGACCTTTGTTTACCTTGACTTTATTTGTTTGACTTTTTTCTGAGCCAAACCTTGGGTAGGTGAGAGCTACTGCACTCCCAGAACTGATACCCCATAGCTTAAATTTCCCCCCGTGTGTCTTTTCAGTTTTGTTTCCTTTGTTAAATAGATTTCCAAAGTGCCTGGGTATATGTGCACAAAGTTAAACTACGAGGTTGTTGCAGCAATTGAAATCCACACCGAGTCAAGTCAGAAGAGAAAATTCTAAAGGGAAATACGCTGAGGCTACATGTCAGATGTTTCTCTCTTCTTTTCTCTCCCTCTCTTTTTATGCACACAAACACCCATATGCACATGCACATATATTAATATATATAATATATGCAGATATTGATGGAATTCTATGAGTTGAAAGAGAGGGAAGATGTCTTTAAGGATCCATATCTCTCACGGCAGATATATGTTATTATCACTGAAATGTGGCCTTCAGTCTTGAAACAGTTAAAAGAGTTCTACGGCCACAAAAGAAGAGATTTCTTCAGAATTATCTCCCGCCTCACATTTGCTCTTAGGCAAGCAGTTTAAAAAAGCCCAGTGATTGAGCCAGTGATCCAATTTGAAATGCAGAAATGATTAGAGCTGCTTGCCTCATTTCATATCGAAATTCTCTGATTTATGACAGGGCTGCAGCCAAGATCTATCTCCAAAGGGAATTAGTGTGCAAGTTTGCATATTTTTGTTATTTAGGTTTCTGATATCAGCTGCTAGCTAGAAATACTGAACTGGGAGGTGGTGGTGCAGGGTTTTTCAGCCATTGGAGCAAAGAAAGATAAGAGCCTTATGTTTAGGACATTTAGACCCCTTGACCATCTCACCATACAGTAATTTTTAAACTTGGATTGCAGTAATACAGGAATCCAGTGGAATGGTTAATTGTAGTTGTGGAGAAAGGAATTACCAAAATTCTGTCTCCATGTTTTAACTAGGGGAATTTTAATGAGGCATAAAACTTCAATCATGCGACTGACCTGTGGGGCAGAGTGTAGAACATATAATGAAACAGAAATAGAATTCTGAAAAAAAATTATTACCTTATCTGGAATTTACATGAAGTGTTAACAGGAAATTATGCAGCGGTTATAAATGAAAAATACGGGATTTAATGTACTTATTAATAAAGATTTGTTACATACATGATACCAGTGTCCCAAATCTGCTGTCCGCAGCTGTCCCCAATTTCTTACTTCTCTGTCCTCAAATGCATTTAGTGTCTTCTTATTACTCTGGAAGCTAAGGCCAATATCCATTTAACACCATTTTCTAAGACAAACGGAAACATCTTTGTGTAAGGGTCGAGGACTGAGGAATTTCCCTTTTCTACAGCACTCAGACACTCATAAAATTCAAGAATTTTTCATTTGGAATTCAGTTAATGTTTTGTTTGGATTTGTAAACCTTCTGTGATGAGGAGGAAAGAATGAGCACATGGTAAGTCTTAAAAAAAGGGGGAAGAGTCCTCTCCATTGACTGAAAGATGAGTAACTGCTGAATTATGCTAGTATTGCACTGAGAAAAGAAATCACACAGTGGAAGTTTATTACCTTAGCTACTCTCCGGCTCCATATGGAGTCATTATGGCCTAGAGTCTCAATAGTGCTCCTAAATTGACCTCACCATAATGCAGCTGTGCTTCCAGGTATTAAAACTTCTCTCATATTTCACCGAATATTCCCTAGGGGACTCAAGGTTATTGTAGTAAAAACTTTAAAATTTGATTACTTTGTTCTTTGACAAAGAATTCGGTAAGAAGATCATAACAGCCTGCACATGGAAATGTGTGAGTTACTTCTTTTAAATCAGTTCTTGCACCCTTGTACTTTTGCATCCATAGACTTGTTTTTTAATGGTAATTCTGCCTATAGAGCTGGTCATACCTAGGTACATTACGCAGTTACCTAATTGACCCACTTTCTTTGTAAAGTCACTCCGAGCATGGTGTTGGTCTGAAAATAACGCCGTGATACTCTACCTAAACCAGCACTGACACTGGGGCTGAACTTCCTGTCCCGCCCTGCAGATGTCGATGATGGGAATTTACATTAGCACATTTGAAATGACAATTTAAAACATTGCACACCCAGTAAGTGAAGAGTTATCAAACAGGGACATAATGGAAACGAAGGAAATAAAATGAAGATGGCTTTCCTTGCAACAAATTCATTCACTGACCATTATTCAGACAAAACAGACAATGCAGTCAGTGAAATTGTCACCTGAAGAGGAGGACATAGTAAAGTCTATTTTTATATACTCATATATACATTAAGACAATCTAAGGGTCTTTTAATTTTTTCATTTTCCATAATAATAATGTAGGACAGCATATAATGGAGATTATTTGAAATACAAAGATGGCGTTCTTTTTTTTTTCTTTCCTTTTTTCCCCCTTTTTTAAACAGTAACAGAAAAATTCCAGCAGAGATATAAAAGAATCAATCTTTGGACGAAGTCCACCTTCTCTGTTCCCAGTAAAATTGAGCAAGCTCTCTTTCCTACTGCCTTCTTTAGGGATTTGATTGCAATGGATTCTGTGCCTGCTGTACTATGAGTTTTATGATTCGGTGAGAAAAGATGAATATAGCACTATAAATCTCCCTTCTGAATGCTATTTTAGCTTTTCTAAAGATATTGTAATCTAGTCTATCCACGCTATTTGCAAAAAAGCAGGAGATAGAGTTTTTGTTAGCCAGTGACTGAAGTTTCCAGAGCGTGGACTCCATCTGTGGGCCTGAAGTTTCATATGGGCAATCACTGATGTCTGTGTATTTTTTTACATTTTCACTTGTGCAGGCGGAAATGGAAATCTTTATGCAAAAGTGTGGTGCAATTTTTCTCAAATAAAAGGTTAAGTTTAGAGTTGTATTAGGAAGTCCAGTGGTATGGAGAAAGTGAGGCCGTTGCATTAGTTGGCAGGGGATACCTTTGGCCTTAGAGACACCCCTAACTCAGCAAAGATGGACGGGGTCTTTTTCCCAGCGTAATGCTATTGTGGGAGTATAAAACATTTACATTATGATGCAAGGGATATAAACTGAAAGCATGTATGAGTCTTTTTGAAGAACCCGACAGCTTCTGCCCTACCATGTAAAGGATAAATACTCATAAAGTCTTGTACTCATATGTACTCATAAGTATAAAGTCTTGCTTTTTTTCTGCATTAAACAATTGATCATTTTAATTTAAGCTTTACCGTGGGCGATCAAGTCTGAGAATCTCCGTGCATGCAAAAACTGCTTCCACAAGGTATCATTTTTTAAAGCATATTATTTTAATGATTTATCATAAAGAATGATCTGTATTGCTCTGATAGCCTGTAAAAGTTAAAATATTAAGTGTGCAGTATAGTTAACTTCAGTAAGTGCAGCATTAAAGTAGATACACATTAGCCAATGTGAGGCATCAGGGGTAAAATCAAAAGGATTAAATTTGACAGAAGAGCCCCATTTAATTTCTTCCAACCCCTGTGGTTCTATTGAATAAAACGTACTTTAAATACCTTTCTGGACTGCACTAACATCTGCTGTTCTTGGAAAACAGTTTTTGCCAGAGATAGCTATGTTACTGGGAAAGGCTGGCCCATAATGGCTTGCAGGGAGGGAGCTGTCTTCTTGTAATGTTCTTACTAATTAATTCCCACAAGACTTGCTCCTGGGCTAACTGTTGTGAGCCCAGCAGTGTGAAGAGGTTAGCTGGGAAAGTCACAGGGAGGCATGTGGTAGCAGCAGCAGAGCCCCTGCATGCATGTATATCCCCGCCCAAGAGAGAGGAGAGCAAAAAGATGTATGAAACAAATTAAGATAACCGGTAAAGGACAGTGATTTAGTTCTGTAGTAGCTATGGTTCTTCCAAATTACATACTGGGTCCTATAAATTATATCCAGTCTAACCAATTGGACACCTTCCCAAACCTTATGAACTTACCTTAGCAAATCACTCAAGTATGATTGGTTTTGATTGTGCAAGCTTGGAAAAAGAAATCGAAGAAGTTAGGCAACCCACTTATATCTGGAGACCTATTGTCCCTCAATAAAATTAATAGCTAGTGGTCAAATCCTGTGTGCTTCATGTTTATGTTGACTTCAGTGATGGCAGTCTCTGAGACAAGCCAGAGTTACGTGATTTTACCTGTACGTGTGTATGTTTGCGTGAGCACTGACACACATGCCCGTACACGCTCTGCACATATGCACACACATTTTTCAGGAACCCTGCTTTCAAACCACTTCCTCAAAGAAGGGAAAACCAGTTTTAATTTCACTGAACTGACCAGGAGAGATAATGAAGTACTTTCAAAACTCTTTATGAGTGGAAGCCCTAGAGGCAAACCCCAGAGCTTTCTTACTTTTAGCAACCAATTACTGCAAAAAAAGAAAAAAAATAGTTTCCCCAATTACGAAGTACACTAATGCAGACTGCACAGACTCAATTTCACAAAGTGAATTGGAAAGGCAGAATTCATGTAATTAATGAGAAAATGCTGCATGTGTTCAGGCCTTCTGTTAATTGATTAAATGAGTCTATGTCTAAATCTGATTATAATCACACTGCGGCAGTACAATTGAGCGAGTGTGTAAGAGGTAAAGGGACTCTCTTCCTCTCCCTTACACTCTTGGATATGTGGATGCATCCTCCCTCCTGCTCCCCCCGCCTCAAACTGTAAGAACAGGATAAAAATTGGGCTAGTAGGAAAGGAAGCTGGGTAGCTTAATCACAATTACGTGAACAGTTATTCTTGGTTTAGTGTCTCGGTTCCTGTTTAATCCATCACTTGTAAAATACAACGTGCTTTACAGCAAACGTCAGTTTGATGCTTATTGTGGATAACAAGCGCTGGTTAGTTTTCCTGCGGTGTCGTCATAAAACACAAAACCCGCCATGTGCTTGTCATTTTTTTTAAAGAAGGCCACAGTGTTCCCTAAGGGTTGTGAGAGAAGTTCATCCCATTGAACTGGTCAGCAAGATATCATTAGCTCGTTGTGTACATGAAATCCAGGGGTTAGAGCACCAAGCGTCACAAGCCAGTTTCTTTACCTCCTTGAGCTGATCAGAGGATCAGAGTATCAAGGAAGGATTAGCACTGACTTGGGATTTGTGTGATTGGTTAATTTATTGCGGCGATGGCAGGCCTTTCATCTATGGCAACATTTAATCAGCACGGCCATGGAGGCTATTACGGGTTAGCTCTTTTCTCAAGTCAGCCAGGGCTGCACCATCAGCCCTATCACAATTCCCCTGAAATTTCCAAATTATCTGGAACAGGCTTTAGCCTCACAGTAATAAAAATTAGAAGAGATTCCTGATAGCACTGGTGGAAAAGGCTTTCACTTGCACAGGGCAAATTATAAATAGTATGAACGTGCACTTTAAAAAAAAAAATTCTCCACCTCTTAAGAGATGTGCAGGACTTATCACCCCTGCTCTGATCCAAATCCTCGTGGTTGAAAATTTATATTAGATTTTATCGGTGAGGCCTAAGTCTAGAAAAATCAATGAAGGTTATCTTTTATGTTGCAGGAACTTGTGGAAATATTGATTTTCATTTTATAGTGAATTTGGAGCATGAGTTGGTAATCACTGCTGAGCTGACTACAATGTTTGCCTACTGTATCTTTTACTGAGTTTTGCTCAAGTATTTAAGATAGTATATTCCTGTTGATTTTAGCATGTAGTTTGAAGTCAAATATTTCTTAATGCAAGTTGGTGCATCTCTTGTTATATAATGTAATCCTTCAGCATAATGGTGATTAGCTACTGTCTGTTGAATGATTTCTGAATTTAATAGCGATGTTCAGAGTGGGAAAGAGGGAGATTTCAGGACTTCGCTCCTATACCTTGCTTCTCCCGTTTCCTTAACAGTCACTAAAGCACTAAGTGAAATACAAAGTGTAAGAGAATATAATGAAAAATAAGACAAAGGATGATAAAAGATAAAACATCCATGTATAAAAGAGTTAGGAACCTGAATAACTGCTAGTATAAATTATAGTTATTCAATCTATTAAGCATTAAATCTTTCAGAACTAATGAAAGCTAGAAAAACTTCTCCTGATAAAAGATACCATGGCCACAGTTTATTAAATGAGTCTAGATCCTTCATCTTGGCTCTTAAAACTGCGTTAGCTAAGTAAAACAGTGATTCGGAGAGTGATTTTAGAGCTTTCCTCATGTAATGCCCTTACTCTCTGTGGTTTTTATTTCTGTAGAGTATGTCTGCTTCCAATGCCATTTCTATTGGCGGTGTATCCGTGCAAGTGATTTTAAAATGGATGAATTCTTCAAAAAGTCATTTGAATATTCAAATAAATCTGTTACTGCCAATATTATGCTACTTTTGTTTTGATTTTATGTAACATACATATCATTGTGTTCTTTCAGACCTGGTATTGGAAAAGGAATTTTTAATACCTCGTTGACACACTCTTGAGGAAGTAAAATAAAACTTCATGTCTTTCATAAGATAAAGCCTAACTGACCATGAGAGCTTAAAATAGGTATACTCTCAGGTAACTGTTCACTGTTAAAGCAAGTATTGTTAAAAATAGTAGAAAAAACAAAATTGTAGCTAGTTTTAAATAGATAGATTTTGGAGTATGGGCTCTGCTTGTTCTCTCCTTCCCATGTCATTTGGGCAGGACCTGTTGTTCCCCGTGTAGAGAAGGCACAATGGTGGCATGTACTTAGCCTAAGTGACCTTTTCAGCTTCTCAGGATTTAAGGATTTAAATCTATAACTCCATAGGGATGTTGAAATACATATATTTTTTTTAATAATGGTGCAAGGAAATGCTGTTCCTCTGGGAGAGAAATAGTGAAGCTTTTTGCAAAGCACCTATCCTCAATTGCAGTTGAAGAACATGATGCTCCAGGTGTCCCTGAGCATAATCTCTAAAAATATGGTCTTTCTTAGCTGCAGCAAACTTAGAGGAAAATGCATATGAACATAGTTATCTGGATCTCCTCCTGGTTGGAGCACCTGCAGCATGATGCCTGGGAACATACGAGGATGCACTTACCAGGATGCGGAGATAATTAAATTTTAGTTCCTAGAATGAACTGTGTGTCACTGCATTTATGTACATGATATTGGCATCCTTCCCCAAGTTAATTATGACCCATTATGCTTCTAATGCTGTCCTTGTTTTGGTATCCCAACTTGTACTGTTCTTTGTGAGTATTGTAGCTGGTCTTTTACTTGGCTCTACCTGTTTTCCTCCAATCACAGTCTGTTCATATAGCATACAGAAATGTTGGGGATTTATAAATATCCCAATGGTGTGTCACTGATTTCAAGGAGAGCAGGATTGTGTCACTTTGTGGTTTACCATGTGGTGATTAAGCTGATCCTTTAGCTGGAAATCATTTTCAGGAAAAAAGAAATGTAATGGATTGAATTCTTTACTGTCTGGTCATGGCATTTTATGAACTATGGATACTGATGGCATATGCAAAAGAAATTAAGGGAGGTTTTACCTGCTACAATGTTAAATTTTATAAAGTACAATGAAGTAGAAAAAGGAGGGATTTTTCTCCTACAGGTAAATGTTTATGTGATCCAAAGCCTGTAATCCTTGAGCTTTGCCCCACTGAAACTCCTAATGACTTCTCTGGTATTTTGAGCCAAAGTATTGCTGGAATAAACACTTGAAGGGTCAGCCTTAACATGTACGGGCAGGGGGTGGGGGTGCAGGGTGGGATGTGGGAAGCACAGTAATTTTGTTTTTTCTTTAAATGCAAAATGAAATTATTAACATCATAAATCTTTGGCAGTGGAGAAACTACAAAGAAAGAATGACCTGCAAAGATTGAGTTAAATTCTGTTATCTGAACCACAGGCACAATTCCTTTTGACGTCAATGGGAATAGTGTCTGTGTTGCTGAGAATAAAATATGACCTGTTGCCTATTTACTTGTCTATTATTGAACTACAGATGAGCCTGCATGACTGAAAAGATATGCCTGGACAGATTTGATTACCTTTGTTAATTGTTAGTCTTGAATCTGGCATTTGCATGAAATTACACTGAGTATTTTATTTTGCACACTTTAAGCCAGTGCTGAGTTTAAAGAAAGCAGTTAAAGGGTTCATAAGACAATTAGACAGGATTTGGAACATTTTGCTGCAGTCTCTATTTTATTATCATTATTGATCTAAAGAACAAGGAGTGTTTGGGACTTTTTCCCCAAACCAAGACATAGTTTGCAAAATCATACATTCTTACAAATTCGCCAAAATTGGAAAGACTAACTTTTTAATTACTGAATAATATGCTTCCATTAAGTTTTCTTTGAACTGCCTATAGATTCCAGCAGTGCACCAGTTTTTGTGATTCTTCTCTGCTGCCATTATTTATACTCTGATGAGAGACAGCAAACTGATTACATATGACAATCATCTGAAGCATTGCTACTGTTAGAAATAAACCTTGCTTAGCTGATTTTCAGAGGGGTAATTTCCAAGTTTGGCCCTTACTTATAGCTTTACTGTAACTTTTTGTTTGTTAGGAGTTAGGAAACATTTTAGATTATGGTTGAAGAAATGGAGATTTGCAGTCGGATTATGAGAGTCTTGTGTGCTGGGTTCCTGAGATTTGCTCAGCGATTTATAGTAACAGAGCAGAATCTTCCCCCAAGGATTGTCTCACCGTTATGAATCCTCTGTGCAGGTCATGATACCCTCTTTTGAAATTTTAGAAACCCTGTTACCTGCTGTAAGCCCCAGGACTCTTTCTGTGTCTGGCCAAGGAGGGCAAAAACCCACAGGAAAGGTTGGGTTCTCTGGTGTATATGTGGCAGAGTTGCCCGAAGTCTTTAAAGGTTCTTCAAGGAAGACAACAAGACAACATTTGGCCCTGATTTGCCCCCAGGAAGACAAGTCATTGTAATTGATCTGGACAAATAAATCACATACAAATAACTTTTCCTTTCAAAACAATTATATACAACTATAGCGTAGACAAAAGAGTTGGGATCCATATCTACCTGGTAAAAGATAGAGTCTTCAAGTCAGTTAGAATAGGCGAGTTAGGCAAACACAGCAATTTAAAGGTAATATTGAAACAAGGTGGGGTATGGGGGATAAAAAGTCCACCCAAAAACCTGATGATGTGATAACACTTGGATTTAAAAAAAAAAAAAATTCTTATTTGGAATAATGTAGTGGAAGACTAGGATTGATACACATTCCTAGGATTACTGAAGAATTTCTTATATGTGTCGTATGTTGACTAGCCAGTACCTTTCTAGATTCTTTTAGACATATTAATGGGAAATAATCCAACACTGATAAATAGACTTGATGTTTGGAAAGCCTCTAGGATGAATCTAGTGATCATAGTATTGCAAGTGAGAAATTTAACTCTAGAAAAAGTATTCCATTTGACTTGATAAAAAAGACAGATTTTGGAAAAAAATGTAAAGGTTAAGTTACTTTGAACACTGTATATCAAATTAGTTCCAGAAAAATGGGAAGCATTTCAGAAGTTGCAAAAACATGGTTGGAACATATCCTGGGTTAGAGAAACTTAATTCATGTCATTCTCCTCATGAACTTACCTATGTGTATTCCAGCACTGTCATTACATGTGTTGTACACCTCACTCAGCCTGCTCCAAAACCCCAAATTAGCTGGAGTCATTACATCCACTGCACTCTAGAGTTATAATTCTTCTGACAAATATCCTATTTACAGTCAAATCATTTCATAACTAAAAGGAAAAAAGCAATGGTAGGGTTTACTAGAAAGCATCCCATTCCCGTTGTCAAGGTTTTAATCAAAATCCCAGACCCTGTGGAGCAATCTAGAGATTTTCTCTTGTGTTTTATTAGTTGTTTTTTGAACTATAATCCCAGTAATGAGCAAGTAACAAAACTCAGCTGTACATATGAAACTACCACCTATCACAGTCCTTTCAGTATCAAATAGGATAACAAGAGCATAACTACTGTGAAGCAATACAATTATGAATTTCTTGAGGGGGAAAAAGGAGAGATAAGTGTGCAGAAGTCAGCTAACGCTGATGCATGGGTGGCTACAGCATGCAAAGGGTTAACAAGATTTTCATTTTAGATAGTTGCCGTAGTAACAATCAGAGAGCTCAGGCTGTATCTTTTCTATTTGTGGGGAATGTTTAGATTTACAGAGTAGCTCAGCTTATTATATATCTGCCTTGATTGCTGGATAAGGTTCGTTGATTAAAAACAGAATAAGATGCATTTTTGTAATACTAAGGGAACCCACCGCCCCTTGCCCCCGCCTCCCATCACTCTTTGTCCAGATCTCTGTCTGCTCTCTGAGCGCTCGCCCGCTGTCCAAGGTGTGACTGTAAATCAAGTTTCACTTGAACTTTCAAGGAGCAGAGGCCAGTGTCGTCTGTGCTGCATTCAGCAGGAGCGCTTGGTCCTGAGCATCCCTGTTCTCCTTCTAGCAGCTGATTTGGACTGTAAAGCCATGCCGCAGCCATGGATTTGAGCACTGCTTCTTTGTTTGATGTCACAGCTTGTGTTCGCTCATCCAGCATCCACAGCTTAGCAAAAGAAAGTTTGATCAAAGGTCACCTCCATGGTGGAGAAGCGAAGAGGCAGATTTATGAGTGTTCATCATGCAGCTGTTCCCCTTGGAATTAGCAGGAACTGTCAGAAGCTCATGGGCTCTGCGGATGTGGCCACCTCCCTTCAACCTGTAAATGGGATCCGACCTTCTGAAAATCAGGGAGTTATTAATTTCCTGCCCTTAAAAACGGAGAAGGCTTGTGATCTCTCTAGTGAGGTGCTGGGGGTGCAGAGGTTGCAGTGACCCTCAAGCCAGACAGCTGCTACATGAGACTGGTGCCCTGCACCGGTGGTGGCCTCACAACTCACCCAGAGGCCCATATCTCCAGGGAAAAATTGCTGCTTGGTTGGGATGTCAGGTTCAAACCTGCCTTGAACAACTGCTGCCAGTTAGTGCCAAGTGATATGTGGTAGTTGTTTGAAGTGCAGAGGGTGGCTGGAGTGCTGTAGTATTTTAATGCCAATTTATGTGACGAGAAGAGAAATTCTGGCATAAAGTTTTACTAATTTCTGCAGTTTGATAGCCTGGTCTTCTCCGATTCTGCCAATTTCTAAAGTTTTTGCTCTCTTAGAGCTCTTGATTTTTCGTAGCGCTGATGCTGTTTGTGGCGTTAGGCTGCTTTCTTGGCTCCATAACACATGTACTGAAGAGGGGCTTTTGCTTTCATTGACTTCACTGGGCTATTGAAGTACTAAGAACATTTGGAAACTGGCTTTTTTGGTTTTGCTCAGGTATCTGAAAATTGATTTGAAAATCTTATTGGAAGCAGAACGGATTTGATTTGATTTGACTTGATTTGATTTGGTTTTATTTGATTTGAACCAGGAAAGGCCTTCAAGGAAAAGTTACCTTTTGGAATTAAAAAGCCATTATTTGTGAAACTGGTCTGAGCCAACAGAACAGTTTTCTAATCATTTGAATTCAGCCCTCCATGTGGTGGTACCCAATGTGATTCTTATTACCACTCTTGAGTTTTCATTTCAGATAAATTAAAAAATAATAATAATAAAAAGATTAACCTGACTCCTATGACCTAGGTGCAAATTTTTTTTGTTCTTTTTGACGCTTCCTACTTTTGAAAATCAGCCCACTTCCACTTGAGGACCTCTCCTTGGACCTGTTATCCCAAACAGAGGCTTTACAGCACCTGACAGGTCACATTATAGAATATGGAGCTGCAGCACTGCTCTCCTTAAGTGGCTTAATCAGTAGACGGGTGACTGACAGGAGTTTGACACCAATATTCTGTAGTCATAGACACACAGTTATTCCATTCATCATTTTCACACATGGAAGTGAATTAATCCATCAGCTCCCTTAAACAAGTTGCATCACTCGTTTATCAATACCATCATTTAAACTTAGGATACCAGCCCGTGTATATCCATCAGTCCCAGAAACAGACATTGGTTCATAGTCAAATTCTTGCTGCAAATAATTTTAAAAAATCAATTTATTTATTTCTGAGAAAAACATCCTCTAACTAAACTTGCCAAGCTGCCAGCTTCTTTGTCCATTATTACTTACTCCAAGTGAAAGTTTTTTTGAGTTCTCTAAAATATTTTAAAATGGGAGGGGCTTGGGCTTTCAAGTTATAAACGTAACACCAGATTCCTATCTCTGTTTTAGCCCTTCTTTTGTGTGCAAATGTTTCATAAGTATCTGAACGAATTTTCCAAGTGTCACCAAGTATCACATATTTTGTTGGAACTGTTTTTACTTACAGAAAATCTTTTACCTCTACACTCAGCTCCATTGTGTTCAAATCCAAAAGCCTGCAAACAGCATTCCTACACTACTTTTGTGTCCAGATTTTAAGATCTATTGTGCATTGTGTGGTACATAATTATAATTATGCATTCATGATGATGATGTTTGTACTGGCTTAACTCAGGTATAGTGTGAGAAAGCTAGTCTCAAAGGTACAGGCTGTTTTCCTCCACTTTAGATCTGATCTGAGCTGGTTTGTTGACTCTTACGGGAAGTAGAGCCCAATACTCACCAGTCCCACTGCTGGACACTGCATCTTTATCTCCAGTTCCAGTGAAGGACCTTCACCCATTCTTTGAAAACTCTTTTTCATGGAAACTTGCATAGATGTAGTTCTTTGACATGCTGCATATAATCAGTACACCGAAGCTATTCAAATGAGAGGTGCATTACACAACTATGTCAAACAGGTTACAAAAAATGAAGATCCTTTTAATCTGCCATTTTAGGGAACTTCATTATCATTTTTATGTGACAACAGTAAAAAAACCCAAACAAACAAACAAACAAACAAAAAACCACCCCCCCTCCCCAAAACTCAAACGTTATGCTTTTAAGGCAGTGGGGAAAAAAAAGACCTGATTATGTATAATATATTCTCCAGCTGAAAGAAAGTAACTGCTTGCAAGGTAAAGGTGCTGCTCTGCTCAGTTCATCTTCTTGGTCCAAGCCTTCTGAAGTGATAAAGAAAATGTAAGCACCATTCATGCATGATTCTGATTGGTGAAAGATCGTATTGATGAAAAAGCACAGGATTTTGAAATCTATTTTCTCTGAAATCCCCATATCAATCAGGTACTGAATACCATAGTTATTTATTTTAAAATTTATACAAAATTTGATGGAATGGAAGAAAGAGTAAAACCCCTAAAATACTGTATAGCCATATGTTAATTTCTGCTGAACTAATTTTTTTGTGAAGTCTATTTAATATCTTGTGGTTTTTTCCACTGATAATATTTGGGAAGGTGTTTTCAGTGGAATAAAAAAATTAATTTTTTTTACATGAAAACACTGTGTGTTTTATTAATGATTAACCAACTAAAAAATTTTCCAACATTCTTTGATAGACTAGAAAATAGAGATTATAAGTGAATAGAGAATAGCCAAAAATTCCAATTAATTATGAACTTTTCCATCAATATTATATCTATACGTAAAGTTAATTTCTCTCCTCATTACTTGTACACCAGAAAGTGTAGAGTAACATCGAAAATGACTAATGAAACCTTGTTCCAGTTTATTTTGACATAATCAGTCAAGAATCATGCATAATATAGCAGTGTACCAACTAGCAACACACTCACAGGAGATAATTTAAACTTGTTTTTTACGGACACAAGAAGCTGATTTTAAAGCCATCTCTAAGAAGATTGTCCTTGATTTTATATTATCCTGGGTGGGTGTTACACTTTCTACCATTTACTATCATACTCGCTGCATGAAAAATATCCTCGTGTCTGCTTAACAGTGGTGGAATTTTCTACAAGAAGATGTAAGGAGGAATTAGGTTTTACCCCATAATTATATATTAAATCAGTGTTAAAATACAGTTGTAATCAAATCCTTTCATATCCCAAGGCCACACGTTTGATACAGTACATTGGAAGGTCAGAATACTTAGCTGAGTATACACCCCTTGAGACTCAACAGATGTACAGATACGCAGCCTAATCCCAAAAACGCATTCATAAGTCTGGAAGATCAGAATTGAGCCTTAATTCTCTAAAGGACTGACACAGTGTTGTGTGGTCCTTTCATCCAAATTAGAATGATTCATTATGTCTAGTCCATTAGCACCATCAAGGGTAGGTGTGGGCCATAAAATCTGCATTAGGATTTCTAAATATGTCAAGGATAAGCTTAAAATGAGTTAAACTGGGATGTTTTAACTGAACTAAAAATAATTAATCAAAGTCATACGCGTAGACTTCTTGTAGTTGAATCATGCTTTAAACTTCTACCTTAAATGATTGTGCTGTCTTAACAAATGTAAAACGTGAGCAGAGGATTGTATATTGGATTTATACTGCTACTTTAAGGTACTGTGTTTCCTTTTGGTAAAGATCCATATAAAAAATCAATAAAAACATGCATAAAAAATAAAAATTGGGAAGAAAAGCACAGAAGATTTATTTCTATTCCCTAACTCTCTTTTAAATGAGTTAGGTAGGAGTTTATATATAATGTTGTGTGTTCATTCAGTGCGTGCACCACTGAAATTCATGTGTTGTGTCATGCATCTTCAAGAGAATTACACTATAATACCTACATCGACTACAATACCTTAGTATTAAATACTTATTTCATAAAGGCCTCACAGTATTCATTGGAAATAGAATCCTAACAGAGCTGCGCTGGGTTATACAGTTAAAATATTGGACAGGCGTATACAGAGAACTTTAACTTTTGATTTTCTAACTTTTGATTCTTTTGGGTTAAAAAATTAAATTAAAATATTACCTTTTACTGTCTTTCATGACAAAAACGTTCACTTTTCTTAACTAGAATACACAACCTGTGTTTGCAGTTCCAGAAAAGCAATAATAATATATAATAAGCAGACTTTCTAACTACTAACTAATATATAGTTCTGTGTAACGGACTGTTTATAGAAGGCTTTATGCATGCCCTTTTTTTAATTTTTGTATTTTAATGGATTGCTTAGATAAATATAAATATATATAATACATGAAATTTGGATTTCTGTAAATGATGGTTTAAATTACTCATTCCAGGGTAAGAAAAAGTGCAACAGAGAAAAAAATACAAAATTACTGCAAAATTATTCTGTACCACACTGTAACTGAGCTGTAGATACAGAATCATTGTGAACAGTGTCAGTGTAAATAGCTGGACAGTGGGACCAGGCAGAATTAACCCATATGCAATATAAATGCCTTCATGTCTTCTAGAAAAACCTCTGTAATTCTCTCCTTGATCGTCTGGAATATCTGTTGCCACATTAACTACCCAAGGCCCAAAGGGTTTTTGTGTGAAGTAAGAGAGCACACATCAGACAATTGATGGTTCACCTCATCCCATTTTGAGTTTAGTCCCTCAACCCATTCAGCGGAGACTCGATGTTTGCAGAATTGCAGCTGAGCAGAGTATTCGTCTATTTAATATTAGAGATGTTTAGCAAAAGTGAAAGGAGTTACATTCTGTCAAGTGCAGATGGAAAATATTTACTAACAAATATCAGCATGATCTCGTTAGTAGAAAGAGAGACCTAATTCTTAAGAGTAGACAATAATTTACAGCGGGGAGGTTAACCCAGTAGGGAAAATGCACTGATAATTCAGTGCAAAAGTGTGCCAGCAGCACAGCATTATATCTTGTCTAAAGATAAGTTATATATAGTGTGATTTCATCAGTACAGGTGCATGTCATCTCTGAAATAGTATTATCCAAAGTATTCAACTTCACAGTACAGCAGAATGGTTCAACACCCACGGCAGATACCTGAGCACTAAGACACAATGACAGTGGGCACGCTACCCGCAGGTATCACCTCACCACAACGGCGATGATTCACTTAGCGGTGTCAAGTTTCAGAATATCCTAATCATATTTATGCTAATCACAGCACCGACTAAAAATACGGTTTCCTGATGCTGGTCATTGTGTAAGCACATAACGTGTGTATATATATATATATATAAAAATATTTATACTTTTTTCCCAAAGAATGAAATGAACAGGACAGAGAGTACTAGGGGAAATATAATGAGAAAGTTGAGCCAAGAGAGTGATGGTAAAATACACCACTGGGTAAGGGAGGAGTTATCTAGACATGGTTAGTCAGGTACATACAAAATGGAAGAAAGAGAAAGATGGGAGGACAGGGCAGGGGAGGAGCAGCTGCAGAATGAAGCCGTGTGAGAAGACTTTATAGAAGGGAAGGGCAGGAGTAGAAGGCCTATCAACATGGGGTGCCGTGGGCAAGGGAAGCTCACTGAGTGTTCAGAAGTCCAGTTTTCAGCTTTTCCATTCCTGTTCCTATCAGTTGGTTGTCACCTCCTCCAGGACTGCATGGTAAGCAACCAGAAGGAACCGCTGGGGCCCTCAGCTAGAGCCAGGTGCTCCAGAATATGGATTAATTAATTTAAACCTTCCTGCTTCTGGGGAAGAGCTTGAAGAGGGGTTCCGAGGGTATCTTGGGTTAAACAGAACAAGCTCAGAACAAGTTGCTTTTGACAGCCATTATTTTGCACCTAAGTTACAGTGAGATTTGATTTATGTTTATTTTGTAGATTTGAAGAAAAAAGCTTTCTAGCTAGGTAACATGAAAAGGTCTCAACATTTAGCGTACATTTGATTTGCATGAGGGACATTAATCAGCAGGCATATTTGATTTTAATAAAAAATTTGGAATCATATTCAAGTCATGACAAGCATTGGAAAATTTTAAAATACACCTGGGATGTATTTCTTTGTTTTAATATTTTCTTTGGTCTGCTTTAGGTTTGTGGATATATGGTGAAATGTATGTTCAGTTTTGTCACTTGACAAGTGATGATTTCTTGGGGTAAACAGCAGGGTTTCTCAGTTGCAGGGAATCCCAGCTGTCTTTTGGGATTCCATCTGTGTGTGCATTTCCTTTTTCCTTTTTTTTTTTTCATTTTTTGTGTTTGAAATATTTAAAGGCCTTGGTTTGACCACAGCCTCTTTGAAATGTTACCAGTTCTTCTTCTCCTACCATCAATTAAAAAATAAAGGCACCCCTGAAGAGACTTCCTCTTCAGATAAGTGAAATTCCAGAACAAATAGCCACATGTAATGCATTGCAGACTAGGAATGATGCAAATTGTTTCGCAACCACCCAGCCCACAGGTGCAGCACTGCCATGTTAACCACTAGCACTACCTGATGAGAATCCAGAGCCCTGAGCAGAAAAGATATGAGCTTTTTCCCTCCCACCTTGGCCAAGATACTGGGAAGGAACACTGACCTCTCCTTCTTTTCTCCATCACAAGGTTCATGGCCCATCACAAGCAACAGTTTGTCTATCTTCTTTCTGCCAGTTCTGCTGGTTACATC
Source organism: Bucorvus abyssinicus (assembly GCA_009769605.1). NCBI lineage: Eukaryota > Metazoa > Chordata > Aves > Bucerotiformes > Bucorvidae > Bucorvus > Bucorvus abyssinicus. Next base: position 15,409,045 of record CM020033.1, read on the forward strand.
AGTGAGGGTAAAGAGGTTCTTGTACTTTCTTCATCTAGCCATAAGAGAGGCATCTGATGTATGATACTTGAACACTCCTCAGAAACATTGGAACCCTTAAATTTGTAAAGTAGTAACTGAAACAGTTATCCGAGGCTGTCTGCAGATTTAGGTGAAATTAACTGCATCTATTATGTTTGTATCAGGTCTTCAAAATATTTTTTTCAGCCACAAGGACTACAGATTGCAAATTTTCTCTTGCATTTAGTTTAAATTTCCAGATCTCACTGACTGACATAGTGGGGGCTGTGAAAACTGAAATCTTGGTGCAATTGTACAGTTCCAGGGTAGGTCTTTATAGGCTGGAGACTGCCATGTCTTTGCTTTATTTGGTGCTGTTTGACATCAGCATGGAACCATGGCACTGAAAACTTCCTGACATCTCCAGTCTTGTGTGAGTGGAGAGGAGCTGCCTCCACATGTCTAGCAAAGAAAGCCGTGGTACTGTGAAATGCTGCCATGGGCATTGACTGGCAGGGTTTCTAAAGAAGGCCTTGAGATAAATATTCTTCCAAGACTGAATCCTCCTTGGAAAAAGATAATCGTTTTCAGGGAAGCTACAAAAATTGAACGAAGTCCAGCTGACTGCACACAAATCGACAACGAAATGAGGGTCTCTGTCTGTCCACTGCACAGTTTGGATGGGCTTGTCTTAGGGTTTGATGAGTTTGTGATCGGTTATATAATAAAGAAATATGTTGAGACAGTCAATGTAAGTGTGAGGCAATAAAGCTGAGTTACCACTCTTATTATTCCAAAACATCTTAAAATAAATATTTATCAGAGATGGTTTGAGACCTGTGCAAATCTATGCTATTACATAGGTCCAGAATGATCCTTTATGGGACTTTCCCAACTGAACTGATTTGATGAGCTTATACAGTTTTGCTGTATTGAGTATGGTAACTACCAAATGTGAACTTAACCTCTTGAGAGGGATGTTCTGCAGTTTCAGCATGTCAGAAGGTGCATCAACCCTGTGATGATCAAATTGAATTTAAATTTAATTTCAAAGAAGGAAACCTCTGTCAGTCTATTAACTGGTGTTTTACTATCCCAGACTCATATCTGAAGGCACCTGAGCTATATTTACAGCTCTTCTCCCAGTACAGCCTTGTTTTTAATTGAGTATATAAAGTAACACTGCACGGTGGGGTGTGAGCAGTTTCTCCAAGGGCACAAGGACATTTTGGTAACCTTCTGTATCTTTCATGGGAACTCTCGCTCTTTGGAAGATTCAGAAAGAATTTCTATTTGTGGGAACCAAAATACAATTAGAAGCAAAGTCCTTGAGTGTCTTAAGTCACCAGCAAATTTCCTTTGTTTTGGTGAGAGTACTTTAAGGAAGTAGTTTTGACATTATAGAGCCCTGTACTGATTGAAGAAAAAAAGGTAAAGATAGAAATGTAGTGATTTTTCAGTGAATGGTACGTCTCCTTAAATAACGTTGAACACTTTTTGGAACATCATGCCTGGGACAGGATGGTCATGTCACAGTGACATACTGAATCACAGAATCACAGAGTCATCTGGTTGGAAGAGACCTATAAGATCATCGAGTCCAACCTTTCACCTTGCACTGCCAGGGTCCCTAAACCATGTCCCTCAGCGCCACACCTGCACGTCTTTTAAACACCTCCACGGATGGGGACTCCACCACCTCCCTGGGCAACCTGTTCCAATGCTTAATGACCCTCTGTGTAAAGAAAATTTTCCTGATATTCAACCTAAACTTCCCCGGACGCAACTTAAAGCCATTTCCTGTTGTCCTGTCATTCGTAGCATGGGAAAAGAAACCAACCCCCACCTCGCTGTAACGGCTGAACATCCGCTTGGTACCTATTTCTTGCTCTGGTACAGCATCTTCGGAAACAGCTAGTAACGATCAGGCATTTGACAGCAGAATTTCATAAATTTCAGACAACTTGCTCATTCTGTATTGCTTTTCAGTGTGGGGGTTTCCTCAAGTTTCTGCCAGGCCACACACATCATATGTTGAAAATCTTTGCAGGGAAGAGCCCATCTAACGTTGCTTGTCAGCACTGATTCCTTTTAGTGAGAGCGCAAAACTATTTTCGGCCTGCTGTGATGGCTATTTTTATCTCCATTAACCTCTTGACTGAATAGAAACATTTATTGGGGGTTGCCTCCCTTGTTTGTCCAGTTGCTTCAAAGGTTAGTGAAAAGTGGATGCCTGCCTGACCTCTTTTATCCTCATTAGCTGATTCTAATTGTTCCCTGAGAGATCGCAGTTTTGATCTTGTTTGTCCTTGTCAAACTTGTCTAGTTATGGGACGAAGACATTAGCAGAAATTGCATTTTCAGGTAAAAATGACTCAAGTGTAGAGTACACGCTTAGCTAGTGTAGAGCAGTAAACAATATTGTGGTTCAATAATGTACCCTTGTTTCCAAAATGTGAGGTTACTATTTTATGGCCCCACTTTATGGATGTTGGCAAATCCCTGTGATTATACTTAAGCAGTAGGCAGAATGTTTTGTAAGATTTTGAGTAATTTGTAGCGGTTCTTTTGGAGGGAGAAATAAAATTTTGTTTGATTTTTGAAGTCTAATTTTTAAGCAGCTCTAATATTGTCCTGTGTCAATCTTTTTTTTTTTTTTTTTGTAATAAGGTAACTTTCTTAAGTTAGAGATATTCCTAATAGCACTGTAAAAAAAAAAGTAAATAGCATAAAGTAGCTAACACCTCCCACCACCATCACCATTTTGGGAATGACCAACTAAATGTTACAGTACAACAAATACACCTTATGAATTACAGGGTGATTTTCATAATATTCTCTGAGAGTCAGAGCATGAACATAAAGTTGGATGGTGTCCAAAAGGTAAAGAGCTGTCATGAAGAACGTGTTGTCCTGCCATGAGTTTCTTCTGTATCAAGCCAAGAAAGCCCTTTTTCATGCTCCTTAGTGAATCTCAGGTGTGGTTGCATGGTTGGGGCAAAGGACCTGGCAGGTCTCAATTAGGTGCCTCAGACAGACAGGTCCCTGGCTTCACGGGTTGTAACCAGTGCCTGAAATCCCAGAGACACTTAGTGCAGATTAAAAAGCGCTGGCGTAATGCGCTCAAAGCACGATATCCTGCTTTACAAGCAGGTTGCCGCATTCTGCACCAGCTTCATCTTTCAAATGGATTTAAAATGTAGCCTCAGGTATAGCACGTTGCAGTAGTCTAATCTTGAGGTGATAAAGGCATGACTGATTTAACCATGGCTTCTTGTTATCTTGGACTGGGGTCTTTCCATTTTAACCATTTTAGGGAAATAGCCTTTCCTGAATCAGCAGGCTTGCTTCAGTTCTTATTATGTAATAAGGCACACAAGAATAAGCCTTTGTCAGTGGTGAACACCTCTTACGAACGTGTGAACCTCACAGGATGCCAGACCCCAAGAACTGCTGCCGTTGTCCTGACTCTTCTTACGGCTCACACAATATGCCTCTGAGGTACTTCAAAGAGAAGCCGTTGCCCGTCTCCCTTAGTGGCGCTGCCAAGCTTTACAAGCAGCCAGGGCCTTGTGAAGTTTTGCTTTCATATTAAAAGAAGTTTATTTACATATCTCTGCAGCTTGGGAGCAGAGCTATGGGAGAATGGCAAATTCTTTTGAGGTGTCCACCAACTCTTCTGGACTAGCAGTGCTGTGAGATCAAACACCCTGTTCCTCCTCCAGCCTATCTCTAGTGCCTAGAGACCACTCACAGCTGCTGAACTGATTACAAGTTTTACTGCCAAGCCGACCTAATTTAGTGATCTCCGTGTAATTCTTTAAGTTCAAAAAAAGCCCTGTAAACGGGGAATGGCAAAGCAGACTCGTGTCCTGCCTGCTGGTGTGCAGTCTACCTGCTGCTTCACCTCAGAAGGGACAAGGCACCAGCCTGGGCTTCTCTCGTTGTCTAGAAGAAACCGGGGCAGTGGCCTGGGGCTAAGTCTACCTCTTACTAAAGGAGAAATTAAATCTCCATGAGAAAGCCAAACGATATCTCTGCATCTCATTTCTTCCTCAGCCGTATGTGGTTAAGTTTAATCCTTTCCCAGGACATATTATTTGTCCTGTCTATGTAGATAATAAACTATTGCCCAGCACAAGCAGGTACTGATATTATTTGAGGCTTTTTGATACCACCTTCATGCAAATAATACCCTTACAGATGGGAGAGACACAATGAAATGTCAGATGTCTGGGAAGAAGAAAACAGAAATAGGAATTAGATCTTGTGAAAATTAAATAGATCCTGCCTTCTGCATTTAAAAGATATAATTTTGTTTTGTTTTGTTTTGTTTTTTAACTTGGCCTCCAACTTAAAAACAAAACAAAACTTGTTTGAATGTCTTAATCATTTATGGTGTACTTGGAAAATTCCACTACCTAGATAATACTACATTTTCTTCTGATTGTACTTGGGATTACCAGAGACTGAGAGCACATGTCAGCACCAAAAACATGTTATAGACTTGACTGAAATGGCAGTTGGAGAAATACAGCATGTGTTAGGAACATGTCCTTGTCCTTCTCTTCATTATTGCTATCTAGTCGTGGTTGCTAACATTCCTGCTAAAGCTTGTATTTAATATGGTTGTGATTCTCAGCTATGGGAAGAACAGCCACTCTTCCTTGCTTCCATGGCAGCCTTAGCACTGTTTGGGTGTAAATGACACTAAACTCCAGAGTTTTCTATAATAGAAGATCAACATGATACTTTGATTACCTTTCATCTCATGTCTTCCTTTTTCGGTTCATGCCTCGTTTACGTCACTATTTTCTGTGCAGACCATATGTAAATATTTTGCACTGATTTCATAACTGGTAATATCAAGCTCCTTGATAATTTATATAGGCTTTTAACCAAATTTTTAAAAAAGAAAAATCTTGTTTATGGACAATTAGAAATCAGAGTTTCGATTACAATTTGACTCTTGTAATATTTCATGTAAGCAAAGATACTTTCTGCAACTTCCCGTAGAAAAAGCATTATTAGGAATTGAGACATTGCATGTCTCTGGACGCAGTATTTTTACTCTGGGTGTGTATGTTGTTGCTAGCTGTTACATCCCTTTTTACTAATTCCATTCTTCATTTATATTTGTTTTTTTCCAACACTTCTGGAAGATGAATAATGTCATGGAGTGCGTATAGAAGAAGCGTGACATGCGTAAACATTTGTCTGAAAAATGCAAAATATAAAATGCAAACTAAGCAATACTACTGTATTTGATGAAACGATATTAGAGAATAAACAGATTAAAAAAACCAAAATATGAAGAACTGTGACATTCAGTATGTCTTATTCTATTATCATTACTAAAATATTGATATATCATAAATTATATTAAATATCTTATGTAAGGTTATTAATTTAATCTTACATAACTAAAATATTTTAAGCAAGATCTTATTTTCAATAAATACTTTCATGTATATGTGGGGAATGTAATAAGTTTTATGGAAACTCTTAATATACTTCACGACATTTCTAGAACAGTTATAGATAATAAATGTTCAATGCATCTGGAATGTCCATGTAAATATATGATTTTCCATTTCTTAAATTTTTTTAACTCCCTTAATCATGCAGGTTATCACATCAGAACGTAGCTGAGCCAACTAGAGGATTCTTGGTGAAATAGAAAATTATTCAAATTAATCAAATTCTGTTAGAAAAGGTTGGAATGTCTTGGACAGAATTATATCCCAGAAAACAAAATTAAAAATTAAATTAAAATTTATGTGGTGACTGTTTTACTTTGTGCTCTCTGTTGTGGTTTCATGCTTGATGTAGAGAAAAAGAACAGTGAATGATAGAAGTCTAAATGGCATCTCAGTGCCACGTACTGACAAACTCGGGATTAGCTGCAGGGGTTTTGTCATTTGATTAGTTAAAGGAGTTAAGTGCTAATAAATCTGAAGCCTCCACCTTATCTCCTCAAATTCTCTGCATATAGAATCTGAAATATATACAGGAGATAGTTTTGTTAAATGTTCATCTCTTGCCTGTATGCCTCTCAGGTGCAATGGATGCCGTGCTTTACTTATTTGTCTTTGAATTTTTTTATACAAGTTCTTTTATAGTCTTTTTGGAGACAAAGTGCAGTGAATCATTAGCATTATTGTTATTTCAGACATAGTAAAATCACACATCAACACTTAGCAAAAGGGGAAAAATTCCATTATCCATTCAGAACAATTTCCTATGATAATACAAATGTTACCCAGGACAGATCTTTGAAATGGATACCGATTCTTTAAATTCTTTCCTGACTGTTTCAGGAAATAGTGAGATCCCATTGATAATGAAGTACAATGTGTCTAAAGTTCACTTCTAAACACTTGGCTCTTTGCTGTGAAAGTCATCTGCATTCCCTTTATAATTCTCAGCCAGCAGAGATCTGTTTAATCTTGGAGATCTGATCCAATATCATTCCGAAAAATCCTTGATAATAGTTTCACCATTCAATCAATGAAAAGAACTAAAGCTTACTGCTTGTGTCTTCTTAAAAAAAATCCTGAGGCAAGGGAATAAGACCTTGGCTTATGGGTTTGGAGATTTTGTTGTTTGCAAATAAAATGATTATTACTGTTATTATTCAAGTTCTTAATCAAGGCAAGCAAATGGCATCTGTTTGTTATCATCCTTCCTACAGAAGACAAAGGCTTCAGTCCCTATGGTACTGACTGCTGGCCCCAAGTGGTTGCTGGATGTGACTTGGCAAGGAGTGGAAGACAACAAAAACAACTGCATTGTGTACAGCAAAGGTAAACACAAGCTGATATTTTTCCCCTCTACTTTCTTCTGTAAGGTACTGAAATAAAAATACACCTGTTGCATAGTAGGAAAATGGAGTAGTTTATCTCCTCTTGAAGTCAAACAGTTTTCATTCCCATTTGCCTACCATGTTCTGGGGGTTTTTGTTGTTGGGTTTTTTTTTTTTTTTAATAATATAAAAACCCCACGTGGCATCTATAGTGTACTACATGGTTTATAAACACAGAAGGACATCAGCTGACATAAGACATACCATCCTTTTTTCTCTGAGAGTTAGTGCCTCTTGGGAAACATCAGTAAAATCTATACACTTTAAAAAGGTGAATTCTTTCTGACATTTTATTGGACATATTGGATAGCATTTCTCCATGTTACATTACATTGTAGACTACTAACTGAAGTCTGGTTTTATGAGAAAGATGTGAACTTGGTTGGACTATGATAAGATTTCATGTCAGCATGGTAACAGAAGATAACTGGAACTGGATTTCAGGGTTGTCACCTGTGACATTCCAGTCTCCGTGTAGTGCATGATGTGATGATGCTTCACTGGAATGTATTGGGTAGTGGCATTGCATATCGTTTCTGTCTTATGTGAATTGTCAGATTTGCTCAAGTCAGTGTAAGTTCCTATGAGGCCCCTCAAACATGCATTGTCTTACCTACCACATTTTACAGCTAATTTGGTTCAAGATACAAAGACTTTTGTCTCGCACCTTAACCAACCCAAAGAGCCTTGGGTTCAGTCCTTAGTGCCATGGACTATGCACCACGTTGTTTGGTTAGACACTCTGAAAGCTTAGTAAATGTGGGTATAGGATCATTACAGTATTTTAAAGAAAAAAAAAACCACAACCCAAACAAACAAAAAGAAAACCCACAACCCCCAGAAGAAATGCCTCTTGAATACACGTAATAAGAATAGCTTATTTAGTGTAGCTGGTTTTGGCATCCACCCTGAAAATCAGGTTGCAAAACTGTGGCTTTCCTTCCTTGTATTTCAATCACCAATCTCAGCACTTTGTGAATACTTCAGAACGTGCACTGTTCTTGTTTAATTTCTTTTAGGTTTTCTTTCTAACCAAACAGACCTACTGAGATCAAAGATTTGTTTGCTGAGGCAACCTAGTGACCGTTTCAGCATACAAGCATCCAGGCAAATAAGCACCCATATCAATATATTAACATACAAAACACTAATCATAACATCAAAGACTCCTAAAAACTTACTAGAAACAATTACAACTTGTTCCTATAATCATTGCAATTTATACACTTATAAGAGGATTGCTTTTAAACTGCCACAAGCCTTTGAAAGTTGAAACGCTGAAAACAGGGAATTTGCATGTTAAAAATGAGTTGCACACCAGGGTCTTATAAATTCTTTCTATTACAATTATAGAATGCCGACACATTCATTCTGCAACCTGAAACACCTGCAGTACTAGAGAACTGGGCTCAGATCTAAAAAGGGTAGAGCTGCCCTTCCTACTCAGTTTGCTGATTGCTGCCCAAGTGGAAGAAGCAGCAAAGTGCTCTGAATAATGTTGTGAAGCTTTTCTCGTGAATCCACAACTGCAGTTTGCTGTTCAAAGTATTGAATACTCATGGGCAAACTTTTTTCTGCAATAATTTTTTAATGTCATGGGAAATTACTTTCATTCCAAAATATGCTTCTGCAAATTCCCATAGGATGATGTCTTATCAAGTATCACATTCTTTCTATAATTATAATAATACTTAACACATATATACCAGTAAGAATTTTCATCTTCAAAGTACTTTACAAATACTAATTCATTGTCTAATGTTTCAGTGCTATCTGTCTGATTAAATATCTTGAAATACAATTTTTTTTTTCCCCAAATACTAAAAACTTCCTTCATTCTGGTGCAATCTGATAATCCCAAAACATTAGTCTTTTCATTCAAATGTGCTGGGTTTTCTTTCACTGATGATGCTGGTTATTTTTGTACTTGGTTGACAAGGTGTTGTGAGATAGTGATACAGTGCTCCAGGTGAATTCTGTTCTCTCTCCCACAGATGCACATTATAACTAAAGTTGAGGATAAATTTGAGCCCTAATTTATAAATACATGATAAAACCCTGCTACTTCACTAAACTAATGCAGGAAATAAGTTGTAGATGTGCTTTACCTTCACCACATTCCGTTCATCTCGTCGTGCTTTGAGTTGGCTCTGTCATTCGTTAAGCACCTACACTTGCCTTGAGCTCTGCTGGGGATCACAAAACAATGTCAAATAGAAGATGGTAAAATAAATACATAGAATAATGTTTCTTCCTTCAATTTGTATCTCATCATTCCAGATTACATTGCCTTGATTTGTGTTAGCTTTCTGTCTCCCGTAGTGTCATTACTTCTAATGAAATGGTGTCAGCTGGCATGTAGTTGTAATTCGATGTTACGTTGTCGTTGCATGTGCATAATTTTGTAAGTTTGCTTAGCAATACATTGTTATTTCTGAAAGCAATTAGCTGAACAAATGTGTGGAATTGTACATGTAGCAGATTTGGTCACCTGGGAGCTGTTTTCCTTACTATACCCAAGATGAGATGTGTGGAGTAAATTGGCACATTTCTAAGAGGAAAATGCTAGCAGTACATGATACTGGTGGATCAGCTGCTGACTCAGAAGCACATGCTGTATTTCTATTTAGCTTATTACAGTGATGTCTTTGAGAGCAAAATATTCTCCAGATCTTTCAGGAGAGTATAGGAATGTCAGCCTAACTTCCAGTTCACTAGCGGCTGCAGGTGCTGTAGTCACCCACATATTGTACACAGAATAATCAAGGGAGAAGCATCTGGCATGTAGTTCCTATTGAAAGTGAATCTGAGCTGGCCAGCTAACTCCCTATTTGCCTTCCAGACTCTACATAAAATATTTTCCCTAAGCATGTAAACACAAAAAGTGTCTGTATGTATGTGTATATATATGATGTACATATATAGGATTATTTTGCGAAGTTATTACAGTGGAATCACAACTCACCTTCTGTACAAATTTTTAGATTAAGAAACTGGTTATTTAAAATAATACATCAGAGTACGTTCAGAGTGAATAGCTATGAAATAACTGTCCAGTATTTGAAATTAATTCTATTTAGTCTAGGATCACTTATTTCTGTCTATTTTTTGTAACTACATTTCCCCAATACTAGGACAAATTAGAAAAGGGAAGAACTGTTCATTAGTGTCCCCTTTTACAAGCTCTGATACAAGCTACTACTCATGGCATGTGCTGTTATCCCATTCTATTTTTTTGAAAGGAGACTTTTACAACTGCAATTACATTTAAAAGACATGCTCTATTTGTTTTAATATTTATGTCAAACTTCTCTCATGTTTCAAAAATAGTCTATTTGATAATTTAAGAGATGTCTTAGAAACAGTAACTGAAATTTTAGAGAGAGGTTTTGGGAACTGTAGCGTATCTAGAATTATAAATGTATTACTTCCAAAAAACAGCTACAGAGTTTCAGTAATTCAACCAGGGTACATTGGTAGGCAGTGTTAATGCAGGAACTGTATGTCCGTCACAACGTAGTGTACTTGAGAAGCATTCATGCCTAACAGAGTTGTGCACCAGACCTGGTAAATCTCTAAGACCAGAGGCAGGAGTTCCCCCACAACCAAGGAGGACACTGGGGTATTAACTGCAAATCTTCCACTGGGACTGTAAGGGATTTTAAGAAATGAATTATGAATGAATAGAATAGAAACGGTGTAAAAAACACAGTTGCACAGACTGAAAACCATGCTCGTGCAACAGACATTTTTCTAGATGTTATTTAAGTCATTTATGTGAAATGTATGGATACTGTATGTTTAGTGGCATTGTTAAAATAGGTTGTCTTACAAATATTTAGCTGTGGGAATTATAAAATCATAAGGCGATTAAGTTAGCTAGTTGTGAAATTCCAATATTGCTTTTTAAATGACTTCAGGATATAGGAGGTGCTAAGGTTATTATCTGTTATCAGGAATACAGCGGAATTGTACGACTGGATAATAACTAAACAACTGACACAATGTAAAATTACATTATCAGTGTGTTAAAACAAAATTGCGCCCTAAAGGAGTCTACATGCCAGCTCAGAGCTGCAGTGTAATTATGCTTAACTCTGATAATTAAAATACAACGGAGATCAACAGAATCATTTTCATTAAGAAAATTATTAATGATGGTGGTATAACAGTAATTGATTGCAGAGCACCACAGGATAACTTGTGCAGGAAAACCAACATGTTTAACGTGTGCCTGGGCCGTTGGGTTGTGTTGCGTACCACCGAGCACGCTGCCCAGGCAGGTTGGTGGCTGCGGGGCACGTCTTCGGCTGCAGACCCCAGATCAGAATGTGGCTGCTCTTCAGGCTGCCCTTCGGAGGGAGAGGGCGGGCAGGGGGGGATGGGGCGGCCGGACGGGGCGGTATGGCTGCTGAGAGGGAGCCAGCCACCGGCAGAGACCGGCACACTTCTTGAGCCGTCTGTCATCTCATTTCGCATGAGGCGGTGTTTGGTTTTGCATTTCCATTAGTGATTTACTGATGTTATTTCCTCCTCTGCCTGGCCTCGCTGAGTAGTTTATGCCCTCCGTTATTTCTGAGAGGATGCGGGAGGAGGAAAAAAATGTCCTCACCCCAGCAGGGTTCCACGGGCACCGCATGACATCTTCGTAAGTAATTCCTCAGGATGGTGCTGTTAATTGTCCCGGTGGTGCGGACACATGATATCGAATGTCATAAAAAGCCTCCGTTCCTCTGTAAGTGAAATCACAGTCAGTGCCCACTGAGCAACTACAGCAACACCCTGGCGAGGGAGGGTGTCGCCTAAGGGTGAGATCCAAGAATTGTCGTTTTCTTTTGGTGAACACAAAACCGGGGGGGTGTATGTGCATGTGCGTGTGTGTGTGTGTGTGTAATTTGGGGGAGTGCTTCTCCGCACAGCTAAGGGATGGGTCTTGCTCAAACAGATGCTGCTTTTGAAAGCTGCCCAAAAAAGTCTATTCTCCAATCACAATAGAGAACAAGCCTGCTAGGGTGGATTTACAGGATCAGATTTGTTAAAATGACAGCTGCCCACACTGAAACTGTGTCATGTAGCTAATTTATAAATAGAAACTCGAGGAGAGGCAGCGCACAGGCGAGGGCAGAGCAGAAGTCAGGGCTGGAAGCAGAGGGCTGTGCTCAGTTCGCCCGGGGCTTCTCCTGGCTGCGTGGCCCCGTGGTTGACTTAAAAGAGTCAGAAAACATCTAATTGTTTATTTACTGCACTGGTCCTGGGATGAGTTTTTAAACTGATGTATGTGCCATGCATTGAAGATACAAGGTTACATCAAATTGTTAGCAAGAATTGACAGCAATTTTTAATTAATTTTGCTGATTTAAAGTAAACAGTCTATTTTTTAACATACAGGAAAAATCAAGTGTCACAACTGAAGGGTTCATAAATTTTTCTTTAGTGACAGAGGACTACTTTTCTTAATTGTTCTGTGAAACACTTGATGCCATGTTTTCCCCAGCAAATGAACTTTTAGTTAGCAAGTACTTTTTTTTCTTCCCTGCAAGTTCAGGCAATGTAATGGTACATTGCACACAGACATAGAACATCAGAGACCCTAATGAGGCACAGGTCAAACATCATAAGGAGTTTAAACACTGCTGTATTAGAATATGAGTGTATTTTGTTTTGGGTCAGAGAACAAGTTGTTTAATAGGCCAGAGGTTAACTTGGGACATATATATCTTAGATTGCAAGGGGCTTCTTTCCACACATTGTTAAAAGCAAATTGAGTGAGTTTGCTTAATCTGTTCCACGTGGACAGTCAGAAAACTGCAGTACCTGCTGTCCTGCTGGATGCCTCCATTAGCCAAACAATGTGCTGAAGCCTTTGGTGATGCTACACATTTTTCTTCCTTGGATCCACTGATAAAAACTCTTGAGTTTTTAGCAAAATGCATGTGATGCTTATCCTAATATCAAAGGCCCATGGAATGGGAATTTTTCCACAGCAGTGAAAAATTACAAAATATTTCTCAAGAGAAGTGTATTTGAGTGTATAATGCTTAGATAAATAAGATCTCTATGGGGGCAATATACCTTCACAGTCATTGGAACAAAGTCTCATAGATACAGACATAAAGACGTGATTGGTAGGCAAGTAGATGGCACGACTGACGTTTGTTTTTGCAGGGATGTTGAGAAGAATGGATGACTAATACTGTTGCAAGTGAAACTATTGCAAATCAGTCCTGCTACTTTTCTCGCTGGCCACACAAGGAAAAAAATATTTTGTCCTGGTGATTATTAATATTTATTGTGTGCTGATGGCAGACACGGTGTTGTGGACTTAATTCAGTCACCATTCAGCTTCAAAGAACTCACAAAGCAGGATTGTAGTTCTTCCTTAATTTTATTTTTTACCGATGCAGATAGATCCAATGGGAGATTATCTGCTTTAGGGAGTTTAGAGGTCAGGGCCTTGTATACGGGCTTAATTATGTACAAGAAAAAGGTTATTTTATGTATCTTTAGTATAATAGTATAATATGCATATAATAGCATACAGTGAATTATTGCATGCCCTCTAAATTCTAAGCATGTAGATAATAAAGAGAAGATGGTAAGAAATGCAGGGGTACAGCTATATTTCCACTTTCAATATGAAAATGCTTTTGTTCATTACGAGTGCATTTCACTTACATAGCAGCCAAGCGATATTTTTAGTTTAGATATTGGTTTGGTTTTCTTTATTGTGTTCTTCTTGTCTCTTATTGTGTAGTTTATTTCATAGTTTGAAATTGGAATTATTTTTCCTTTGAGAAAGCAAGGAAATAGGCAGGATACTGACATGATTTGCACAGAATTGCATATTGGGACTAAAGCTATAAAAAGCTGTAAACTGAGTCTAACACTCACCTATGAGAACATGTCCGTGATGTGACAGAAGTTTGTACTTCACAGTGGGACCATGTGAAAAGAAATATTGCTTCGACCATTCAGACCACTGATAAAATTAAATGCAAACATCATGCAGAGATTTTTTTTTTTCAATTTACATATTTGTCCCTCATTTTCCTAAGTCACTTGCAGCGGAATCAGTCATTTAGGAATAGTTTTAAGAAAAATGTTGTCATTATTTTCGTGGTATGATATAGATGCTAACAGTGTTTTATCTTCTTTTTAATTAAATTATTTTTTTTACATCCATTATGCTAAGTAAATTTTGAGGAGTGCAGTAAACCTTGTGACCCCTGTGGCTCATGGTAGTGTCTTCTGTGCAAAGCAAGAAGGAAGAAAAAAAAGTCCCCAAATTTGCTGAGCCACACATTTCAAGTTGTCGACAATCCCATCCACAAGAAAACAGAAGAAAATATATATGCACTCTGTCCTGTCAAAAGGCTTTCACCTTATCTTGAGAGACTGTCAGGACAGGAACATCAAGGAATGGACAGGAGTCTATTAAATTAATAAGCTGCTGGATGGTGTCTGGAGAGTTGTGATGCTCCATAAATCCAGTTTGATCATGGTGGACAAGGTTTAAATCTGCAGCCTTCTAATAACCATCCAGGTCCTGGATTGAATTTGAAGTTTTGTGCTGGAGACACAGAGATAGTTCTACAGCTTGTGAATTAAGATTTATCATTTTTTCATACCTTTTTTTTTTCCCCCTACACTTCTTGAGAAAAATGAAAACACCTTAGGGATCTTGGCAAATGTTACTGCTTGAAATGAAAGAGCTGTTGTCAAGGTGAAACCATGACCTAGAAGCCTAAATTCAAACCTTGGTCATTCTTTCCAGGCAGCTTCATTGGTGCAGAATATAAAACATCTGTATGGGAGGATACAGGGCTGAATTCATTTGCAGCTTGTTTTATAGATACTCTTGTCGAATACTCCTACTGTGTATTTGTGATACAAGACAGACTAATGGCATGCTCTATGAAAGCAAAAGGTAAAAAAAAAAGTAGAAATATGTTCTTCCCCCATTCAAGGTGGTTCTGTCTATAACTGACAGCGTGGTGTGAGATTTCTGTGCCCCTGACCTCTAAATGGATTAAGCCTGATGGTAATACTTCAGGGAAGACTCTTTCATAGCATTCAAGGTGCCGAGCTCCCAGGAAAACCCGTGTGACATGCAGCCATGATGTCCAAGTGGGCTGTAGAGCTGGACTGCCTGGAATGCAATGGTAAAATCATGTTGGATGTGTTTTGTCGCTAGCTGCTTACAAGCAAGGCCATTATTAGGGCACAAAGGATGGAATTCAATGTCTCTTGCCCACTTAACTGGCTGCAAGGCAGTGATTTATTATTAGCTCTCTAAGCTCCTATTCATGTTGCTCTGGAGACTCCAGCAGGTGATTGCTCTGCTTGCTTGCATAAGCAATGGCAGAGCCAGCAGTTCTCTCTTCTTGAATTCCCTAGCCACATTTTGGATCCTGCCTAATTTGTTTATTGAAGATACTTAGAATCTGTGTTACTTTTAAAAGCAATCTGTGCTCACTTTTGATCTCATTATTACTTTAGGAGCTTGAAAAGACTTCTTGACATTAGCGAAGTATAGAAACAATATATATGTTAAAAGAAATGGATAGCTCCTGTTGCAATACCAAGGACACTGAGACTTATGCTCGGAAAATGGTTTCAGAACTGAAAGCAACTGAAAAAGCTCTTCTGGTACGTAGGTTTCCTTAAACAGAAATAGGGATCAAGATGTAACCTTTGGTCACATCCATACACACATCTCCCTCCATTGTCTTCCAGAAATTACTTAAGAGCTGTAGCCAGAGATCATGTGTGACTGGATCCTGACCCCTCTATTGATTCTGGGGCTCTCTGATCCGAAGATCAATGTCAGCATTTCTCCCTTTCCCACAGCATTTCATCAATGCTCCCCACTGCAGATAGAGGCCACAAGGAGCAGGACTTCACAGCGGGGCACTGTGCGGCTGAGGCCAGCACTGTGGACCACATCCATTGTTCCTAATGCAGTGGCAACTGCACCCTGTTACTCAGAGCAGGTTATGAAGTGTGTGTAGTGAAATGGAGAGGAGGGAGAGTGCAGGTTAGGGAAGGAACTCCAGCACGGCACAGAATTCGGGAGTCCCTCATTTCAGTTCCCCTTGCAAATGATGCTCAGTGCTTCCTCTGCCTGCAGCTGCCCTTCTCCTCACCAGTGCTGGGACATCCCTAGCCTTCCCACTGTTTAGTCTTCTCTGGAGAGAACTGAAGTATGGAGAAGTTGCAACCTGCTTCAGTGTGTGTTTAATATCTAAGGAATGAACCCCTATTACTGCAGACTTGGAGTGAACTTATAGAAGTCCTTAAAACATAATTTCTTTTGGTATTACAAAAAGAAGAGGAAAAACCAAAAAAGCCATTTCAGATATAATTTTTTCTTTCTTATCTCACTTCCATTTCGTCAGGGCATGTGGGTCTGTGTGATGCTGACAAGCAGAAACCTATGCTAGAGTGTGCCCAAATTATGATATTTGAAGCTAGTTGTAATATTGAAGCAGATTTAGTAAAGATGTTCTGTAACTGAGTGGTGATGTGGTGAGTTGGTCAGCAGCATGAAGAACCAAGGTTTGTTGCTGGAAGAGAAATTGCCTGTGAGATAATTTCCTATGATTATACCACAGTATACAGGCATATATGCAGGCAGACATGCATCCTCAGACCTCAGGTGTTGTCTCTCTCAGGTTCCAAAATAGGTAACTCCAGCCGTTCTGAACTATCTATACTATCGCAGGTTAATAATCACTGGGAGGAAATATTATTTCAAAAAGAGTTTAGAAGATAGAGTAAGTCCTAGCTGACATTGTTAAGGCTCAAGAAAAGTGCTAGTATTAGCTTTATAAATTACAGAAAAATGCTAGTCTTGCAATAAAGTGGTGAAAGTAGAAGATGATGTAGGGAAAAATCCACATTTTAGGGAGTGCAAACCAATGTAATATATATATTGAATAGTTAGATTGTATTAGAAACACTAGAAGAAAGGTGTATTCAGACTTAATCAGATGGATTTATTAACCAGTGTAACTTATTTAAAAAATAGAAGTGCGCAGTCAGATAATAGATGCTGAGGGGCTCTATAGCATTATTTTGATGAATGGAGAATCCTTGTTTGTAAAAGTGGTGATGTAGAAACACACACAAATTAAAAATTTGCTTTTACAATTGAATATATAAAAGTAATGGGTAGAAGCATATTGAGCAGTAAGGATAGTGCACAAATCCTTCAAGATCTGAACAAATGAAAGACATTTTTCAGAAAATCAAGGATCAGTTGGTTAATGGGAATTGACTGATATACCCTAACCTGCAGCTTGGAAACTAAACCGAAATATTGTGGTTGGTCTGCGAGCTGAAACAAGTCTTCAGATATGTAGGAACAGAAGCATGAGCCATAGGGGAGAGACAACGGTGTCTTTGGCCAGGCAAAATGTTTGCTGATATTATAAGATGGGCAATTGAACTTAATGTATGAGATGAAAAGAAACTGTTTTACACTAGGAAATGAAATGGGTGGCATCAAGCGATCACTATGCATCTTCTATTAATAAACTCTTATTTTAAATGTGCACAGGCTTGCTTTTATGGTGGCTGCACGTGCATTTTAATGGATTTAAATTATGTAAGGTTTAAATGCATTTTCAAGTTACAATTAAATGAAAATTTAAAATAAGACTGACAGATTGCTAAGGCTAAACCAGTTTCATGATTAAGGGTCAATTAAATTATATTTATTGTTGAAGCAAATGAAGTATAATATCACAAACAATGATATTTTTCAGTGGCATACTTTGGTGGAAAATGTAGCCTGAAGTATGACTTGAAGACTTTTATCTTCCCTTCACTCCAAATGTAGAAATTAATTAGAGCTAAACAACTTTTGGCTATATGTTCAGAACCCCATCCTGAGAGTCTTTCATGGACCAGTGGTCCAGAAACAATTTAAGAAGAAATCTGTTTTGTGGTGCAATGTATTATGTATTTTATTTGGATTTAACTAAGTTGTGGAAAAAGTTGAAATTGTAATAATAATTTAAAGAATGGACTGGTTTTGTTGCTTTCATGGAAGCCCCTTTTGGCCCTTTGCACTCTCGGAAGATCTGCTGAGATCAACTCCTCAAATACAGTTCTTTCTCTTTCCATGTACTTTCTATGTGAGTCTAGGAGAAACTGCTAGGTTTGTACACACAAGCTATTTCTCAGTTACATCCCCTGCACCATAATGCGTAAACATGACAGTTTTCTGGCTTGCCAAATATGAGCATCAGATTTGTGTAAGTGAGGCACTTATACCCTTCCTATAGTTCATTATTTATTTTCTCTTCATTTTGTCCTGCAGAAATGTATGTGAAAGAAACAATATTCTGCATTCTGTTTCTTTGGTTTGATCTTCATTTTATAATCTAGGACACAACATAACAAATGGAGTAACTTTGGACATTGAGCAACTTGGGGTTTTTTCGACATATTTAAAAAATTATCCACAGCATCGTAAAACTTGTTCTTTCCAAAACACCATTCCTCTCCTTTATAAAAATGCTAAGTGACGTTAAGCAGGAAAAAATAATTTCAGATCAATTACACCTAAAAAAGCCCCTTTAAGATATTCAGCTAGAGGATCCCAAGGAAGTGATGAACTGATATATGACCTTCTTCTCTTTAAGAACATATGAACATATTCAGCAAAGCGAAGCATGATCCTAGTGTTAGCACTTGGATTTTTGTTGTGTGTTGCTAATTATTGCAATGTCTAAACATGTGAATAGTTGAATACTCAAAGGTCTACTTGTACACAGAGAATTCAGTGCCTGAGTCGGAGAGGTCTCCAAAGGCACCCTTTGACAAGTATTTCCTTAACAGGAGGATTTTCTTAAAATGGGATTCTTTTCAGCGGTTAAACTGGTACCTGGGAGATGTAAGAGTTAGTCCTTAAGCTGAAGATATTGAAGGAAATTCTTGAGTTCGGGACTGCTATTTTGGTGTGCCTGTCTTGTATGGCTGTATCACATCCCTTGTGTTGTCTCTGGGACGTTAGTGTTACAGACGAATCAATAGGCGCTGATGAGCTGTGAGCGCGTTAGCCTGACAGTCTACCATTAATATCCTGCAGCATTCTTTATTTTTACTCAGTTTCTTTACTTTCTTTCTTTCTGGAGAAAAGTTGGGTCAATTTGCATTTGCAATTGGCAGACTCCAACCACTATTACTAATAACATTGGCTACTGGGGAAAAAGAAACAGCCTGCAGTTTTTAACAGTAAATGTGAATCTTATTCTGTGTTTTGGAAATGTTCCGAACAGATTTTAGCTGTGTGCCATGAATCAAACACCTGATTTATCAAACTGTGTCACTTTTACGTAGTAACAACTTGTCAGCTCCTGGTAAAAGGTTGCCCATGATTCATACTGCAATGAATTAATTAGCTATAGCCCCCCCCCATTCGTTCATAGGTGCACATGCCTAGTTGAGCACAAAAAAATAAGTACACCATTCCTTTCCCAATTATTTATTTTCATATTGCATCTCTAATGAAAATGGGTTAATATTTGTTAAGCTAAAGAGTTTTGTAGAATAATACTATAAGTGGAGGACATGAAAAGAAGAAAAAATTCTGAGAAAAAGCAATTCTGTTTTACTTAGGAAAAAAATCTCACTTTTCTATGATGTTGTTAGAGGGAGTTGTCAATATTTTTGTAGGGTTACTCTATTATTTTGCTTTATCCTGACGTAACTATTGTTTCTATGGAAAATATACTTTTTCTAAAGCACTGAACCATTATACTATATCCTTAACACAGGGAACAGCTGTTAATGTTTTGGGATATTTAAAATATCGTCAGTACACAGCATTTGGTTGGTGTTTTGTCTTCCCTTTTTTTTTTTTTTTTTTTTTGGCATCACTGTCAGTTATCTTCACTGGTGTCTGCTGGTACAAAACTGAGGTAGTGGAGGAAAGAGCCATCCCATAACTTTCCTCATTCATTGTTCTCATTTCTTTCCTCATTTTCCTACTCTGCAGAAATTCAGGTGCGTAGAGCAAATGTCCAAAAAAGAAGGAACCAAGTCTCTAAGTAGTCCTTTCTAGCATGTGTAACATATCCTGAGTACCCAACGATACTGAAATCTGCCCTCCAGAGATGTAAAAAAATTGTCACTAAGCAGGGTAAATCATCAGCAGGGACTTAAAAGTCTCCTGTCATCCCTTCATCATACATCCGAAAGACTGCATTACCAGCAAGGCTCTTTGGCAAATTAAAACACCAGAGAGAAGCCATGCAGGACTTTACATAGAGTTCAGGAGATGAAAAGGAACTGCTGGAAGTAATTGAGTCCCAGTGTTTTGATAATATGTGGGTTGCTTAATGATATTTGCCTTTGTTCCCTTTTGAAAACAGGATGCATCGTTCTTTTTCTTAGAGCTTATATAGTGGTCTGTGTGCGATAATCTAGCACGTAACTACACCTAGCTGGACAAATAAATAAGCTTTGCAAAGCAACAGCATGCATATTGCATCTTCAAAATTTTTTCATATTATCTACTCAGAATATTTTTTATAAACTAAAGTAATAGTACACAAGAAAGAGCAAGTACTATACAGCGCTCTTCATGTCTGAGCAGCCAAATACTGAATGCATTATTTATAGTATTCATGGTTGAAATGCAGGTAACTTTTTCTTGAGTGGAAGTGTTTTTAAAATGCTTTGTAACGTGTGCAGTTACAGTTTGCATCCTTTTAAGTTAGGAGGCAAGAAGCAAACATTTCAAGCTTTATTATTTAGGAAAGATTTGGATGCTCAGCATGTCTCTTTACATCTATCACTATAAAGAGTCAAGAGAATAAAGGATTATTTGGAAGTGTATTGATGGATTGTTGAAATGTAACTACTCAGTCAGCCAGGCTTTTGATAAGTCTTGTGTATACTCGGAATTGAAGGTGCTGACATGCAATACAGCTATATTTCATTAGGTTTATGTAAGAAAAGTGGGAATTTTTGTGAAGGTGTTCGCTGTTCTCTTTTTTCATTTTTCAGTATACATAACTCTTCCTTTGGGAGATATTAATATAAAATACTTAATTACTTGTCCCACGGACAACTCACTCTGAGTTGCTTAGAATTTGAAATCTTTCAAATTGGAGAGGTAGCGTGAGCTCTGATAGAAACGAATTTGAGGTATGCTTGCCATCGTTTCGTAAAGGGAAGAAACTAATACTTGAAATATTAGCAGCAAGTTTTTTATATTTAATTTACATGACAGTGAGGTATGGCTCTGTATTTGGATCTTAATTCATACTTCATCATAAAGCACTGACATTTGGATTTGGGAGCAGTTTGTAATTTTTGGCTTGACATCTTTTTTTTTCAGAATTGTACCCTGTCTTAATTTCTATTTTGGTGAAATCTTAAGGGTTTATATAATTTTTTTAATCGGGCAAGATTGTGAATACCTGTTTCTCTTAGAGGAAAAGAAAATGTGTAAAAGCAACCGAACTGAGTGAACTTCGTGTTTTTCTTAATTGTCAGATTGTTCATAGGTCTCTCTAATACTTCTCAGGTTCTAGTCTGCTGGCAATATAGTTTCAATAGATGCACTAAGGAAAGTGCCAAGACCAGCTTTGACAGGTTTTTTTTTTTTTCTTCATTTTTCTTTTTTTTTTCCCCTTCCTCTTTCTCTTTTAATCCCTGTGGGGCACTGTGATTTTTCATAGCTGGACTAAAGTTGTGTCAACGGGAGACTTGCACCATAAAGACTGAAATGTTAAAGAAAGCTACAAGGAACAGCTTTGAGGCAAGGTTTCAAGCTTTGTCATCACGCTTGAAGAATTTTCTGTTTAATGTACTGTAATGCAGTATTCAATGGGGACAAGTTTAATTGAGTTTTACACAACCCAGTTGGGAGTAGCGCTGCAAGGTAGGTGATGTCTAGGTTTTTAATCTTCCACTCCAGAGAGGCTTGTTGACGAAGTGGTTCTTTCTCTTTGTAAGAAAAAAGGGAAGCATGAGAAATGATACATCCGTGGATAAAACCAATTGGCAACCCCCAAAGGAATGAGGGCGATAAGGCGAATCCAGCACTTGTAAGAAATAAAAGAATCCAACTGTTCATTTAAATGAGAAACAACACATGTGATTGAGGAGGCAGGGAGGCTGGGCGCTGGAGTGGGGAGGAAAGGGACTAACAAACAGAGCGGCTGGTGTCAGAGTTAGGCGTCCTGCACAAACAAGCCAGGGTTTGTTAGGCGGATTACCGAAGAGATAGTTAACGACGTGGGTTTTTTTAAAGAAAAAGGCAAGCCAGGCATTTCCTATATCAGAGAAAGTGGCTGAAGTGGCGGGAGGGAGGAAGCTGCTGTTAGGCAAGCCCTACTTAAAGAATCGCTATTCTTTCCCTGAGGCCTAACAGTGGCTCTCTATCAAACCGCGTAAAAATAGCACTGGACCCTGTCAAAGAGAAAATAATACCTTCCGTGTAAGCCTTACTGTATTAAACTGTAGTCCTGTTCAAGTTACTTCTGCTAGAACTTAAGCAGCCAAAAGGATAAAAGCATGCAGTCGATACACTGCCAAATCATCTCCTCGCTTTGGCTCTGCATCCCTGCTAAAGCAAAAAAAAATGAGATACCCCTGAAAGTGATGTCTGACCTTCGTTAAACATTCTACTCTAGCCAACCATGTACAATTGACTAATATAGCATATTTTAATTTTCACCTGTAAGGCAATACCGATTCTGTTCCACTTGTTTTCTCTTAAGATATTTCCGAGAGCTGACCTGCTGTGTGACAGAAACTGTTCGTTTGTTTGTTGTTTTGTCATTTAATGACCATTTTGTTCAGAGAGATATTCCTCCTCTCTCTGGAGTAACTGTGTTATGTCGTTTTCAGCTTTTCTCTGCCATCTTAGCTTCATATCTCTCATTTTGCTTCAGCAGAATCAAGAGGACTTAACACAGTGTCTTTTTTCATAAAATATACTGAAGACCAAGGTTGGCATGAGCTTAAACACGCAGTAGTTGGGGGAATTCTTTGATGCCCAGCGAGGTGTTTGCACACCTTTTGGGGAGGCTGTGGGGCAAGGAGAACAGCCAGCCAGGCCAACCTTGCACACCTCCATCCTGCTCCCACCGCCTCGCGTAGCTGCCCCTCGTAGCCGCCTTCCAGTGCCGCAAACAAGCCCCAGCAGCAAGGTTAGCCTCAACGCCTTTTTACAAACTCGGTGGTACCCCGTTCTTTGCCCAGATCGGGTAGCTTTCACACCCACGCTAGGGCAGGGAAGGTGGCTGTAGGTGCTAGTCCAGCCTGCTTTTGGGAGGAGAGCAGGAGGTGGGTTTCATAACAGCGTGGAAAGCCTTGGTAACCAGCTATTGTGTGGGAGGGTTGAACACATACGGTGAGACAAATTGGAAATTGCAGCAGAATATGCAGAATTTGCACTGTGCTGCTTTCTGAGGTACCACCAGAATCCCTGTTAAATTTATAAATACAGTACGCATGCAAAGTACAGAGCTGAGCAAATAATTCACAATGAATAATTTATCTGACAAATTTAGCCTTTTTTCTGCTCATGAAATATCCATGAACAGATCTGTGATTTGTAACTGCAACCTTTACAGTGCATTAGCATAGAGGTTTTTTTAATTTAATTTCCTTGTGTAGTTTGGTGTAAAAAAGTAATTCCCTGTTATTAATCATATTAGCATTTTAAATAGTCCAAAAGTAGGCTTTGAAGTTCAGCCATCAACTTAGTGAAGGAGGCGAAGGAGATAGGTGTTCTTACCTTGCTGCTGCTCCTGTTTGTCCAGAAACAGGTTTTCTGTAGGCTACATTTACAAGGAGACATCACAGCAGTTATTATTTTTGCAGCTTCTATATTAGGTGGGGAAAAAACCAGAGCTGTCTCTTCTTTAGTGGAAGGGAATATTCTGAACTATAACGTCCAATGAAGCATAGCTTTCAGATTGAAACCGAGGTGGGAGGGCTTGGGAGGATCGGGCTGCACCCTCAACTTTTGTTAGTAACAACACACATTTTGCAGGATTTTGCCATATATCTTTCTCATAACACATGGACTAGATCCCTGTTATATCTTAACAGTGGCATCTCTTTGTCTATCTGCATGGGCTGAAAGAATGGGGAACAATGAGACTCATATTTCATAAGGCCATAGCAAAATCTGAAGCCCTGTTTTCAGAATGCAGTTAAATAAACACAAACTAAGCCTGGGGTTTTCTCAGGTAAAGAGTCTGAAAACAGCATTGGTAGACATGCTTGCTGAAGATTCTTAGATGATGCATTTTTTTCGTATCTGTTCATCTTTCTATACTTCCTCTACAGTCAAGCAAAATCATCACTATTTACTGTGGACTAAAACATTGGGAGTTTAACCGGTTTCAGTGAAGTTGTCAGTTAAATTTTTTGCAGCTTTTTACAAAATGCAGCTGGACATTTTTACTGTTGATAAGCTCTCAATTTATTGAATTTCTCTCATGATTCCAAAATCTCCAAAATATTTCTTAGCATATCCCAAATTTTACCTGTATTTATGTAAAGCTGTAACCTCAGAGATAATGCTTAAGAAATGGGCAGAAATAAAAGAAAATTCTGTTCAGAAACTTTAATTGAGTGGGGCTACAGTAACCCATATAATGCATTGTGCTTCATTTGACATATTTAAGGATAATATACGATTTGTGAGTTTCTCACTGATTTAATATATAGCTCTGCTCAGAAGAACAGCTTTAACAATAATATCTATGGGGTTAATAATCTGCTTATTGTCTGCATTCACAATTACATTTGTAGGCTTTTCTGGCAAAAAAAGTTTGCTCTCTCATTTCTGATGCTACAGCAGCATTCAATACAGCTAAGAAAGAGTCAACTGAATTTTACTCATATGTATCCTCCTCGGAACAGTTTAATAAATTCCAAGCAGTTCTATAGCAGCCACAAACCTACTGAGGGCACTGAATGCCTTCGACAGCTGCCATTAAAAGAAGACCTAATTTGGTCCTCAGACACACCTTACTCGGTGATATAAGAAGAACTCAGTTTGACTTTCAGAGACAGGATGAGTTTACAGAACTATTATTTCTTATAAATGGATCCACTGCACATAGAAGTAATTGAGGTGTCATGAAAAGCCCAGCTTCTACTTATAATAGGCTGCAACCACATATAATAAAAATAAATAATTCTATAATTCCTTTTTAGTATTACATAATAACAAAAAAAAAGTCTTTAGAACATTCAAAAACAAATCCCACGGCAATCAGCTGAACACTGTGTAAAGAAATAAGGAATTTTGGCATCTTTCCATTCTGAAGACGTAAGACGGTTTTGTTTAGTTATAAGAAAAATAGGCATAAGATATTCTGCTTGCCTTCTTTACAAAGCTGTTTTAAGCAAAGAAAAACCCAAATGTTCTCGGTGAAGAAAGTATTCATGCAATCCACCAAAATGTTGGTGTAGGTAGATTAGAATATAATAAAAGCAGATACTGCAGTACATTTTCTGGAATAATCCCAGGTGCCAAGATTCATCCATTCTCACATCCATTCACATCTATTTAAATCAGTGCTCAATCTGAATGGACATCCCTGAGCAGATATAGCCAAAGCCAGGTCAAGAAAAATCTAAATTTTAAATTAAGCAGCATCCTGGCCTGTATCAGCAATAGTGTGACCTGCAGGAGTAGGGAAGTGATTGTCCCCCTGTATTTGGCACTGGTGAGGCCACATCTCAAATACCGTGTCCAGGTTTGGGCCCTTCACTACAAGAAGGACATTGAGGTGCTGGAGTGTGTCCAGAGAGGAGCAATGAAGCTGATGAACGGTCTAGAGAGCAAGTTCTGTGATGAGCTGCTGAGGGAACTGGGGTTGTTTAGCGTGGAGAAAAGGAGGCTCAGGGGAGACCTTACTGCTCTCTACAACTACCTGAAAGGAGGTTGAAGTGAGATGGGGATCAGTGTCTTCTCCCATGTAACAAGTGACTGAACAAAAGGAAATGGCTTCACGTTGCACCAGGAGAGGTTTAGATAGGATATTAGGAAAAAATTATTCACTGAAAGGGTTATTCAGCATTGGAACAGGCTGCCCAGGGAAGAGGTGGAGTCACCATCCCTGGAGGTGTGTAAAAGACGTGTAGATGTGGCGCTTAGTGACTTAGGGTTTAGTGGTGAGCTTGGCAGTGTTAGGTTAATTGTTGGACTTCATGATCTTAAAGGTCTTTTCCAACCTAAATGGTTCTGTGATTCTAAATTGGTATCAGTGGAACTGGCATTTAGCCCAAACAGCAGATTATATTAAGTCTCTAGATGTGATTCTCACCTCTGTCCTTCCCAGCACCCCATTTGTACGTCATAATTTTGCTATTTTACAGCCAAGATAAGCTAAGAACAGGGAACAAGGGATTTTCTGAATACCACCATACTGGACATCTTTGTCCCTCTCACAGAAGTGTAAGTACACTTGCGTGTTTGTCTTCTAAGGAAAATAAAACAGAACATTAGTTTACAGGAAATCCTCATGCAGAAAACCAAAGCAATCTGTAGATTACCTACATATTTTCTTCGACTGCATTCACGTAAAATATTTTGGTAAAGCACGTATCTCTGACCTTCATACAGACAAACAGACCAACACTTAACAAGGATGTCAATCCAAAATTTAATATTTTTTTAAGTAATTACAAGTTCCCATAATATTTTTAGCTTTCATCCTTTCACATGTAAATGGTCCAGAGATCACAGCCACCTCCACACCTGAGAAACATCAGGGTGGTTAGCTGCTTGCTCTTTGATGAGTTTTCTTTAGTGGGTGGCTTTCTGAACATCACATCTAGTGCTCACGATGGAAAGGAAGAGATTGTTCTGTACATGATGCTGTACATCAGACTTGGCGTTTTGTGACTTACTGGAGATGGAGCAATTAGAAGATTAAAAATGCAGGGACCGTTGAATGGAGAAATTACAAGTGATCCTAGGGAAGAAAATAAGTGTTCTGTGTAAACCTTGTGCTACTGGGATGATCATGTGATTTAGTAGTGGGAGCTATTTCAAGCCTGTGTTTCAATGGCAAATAACTGAATTTAAATTGATAACTCTTGAGAACAGTACAAATGAGAGCTAAATACCTGTGCAGCTGCAAGACTTTTGTTTGATTGTTTTTTTCTTTCTAAAAAATTACAATAAAATACTATATTAAGATAACATAATTGGGCAGGAATCAGCAGGGCTTAAATGCAATCAACTCTATAAAGGAGGGGTGTGAAAGCTGTTACAAACACATGAAAACATCACCCAGAAGCACAGACTGCAGAGATGAAAACATGAAGGGAAAGAAAGTGAGAATTTATCTTTCTTTCATAGATAATAACATCAGCACACCTATTATTAATAACCTAATATTTAATCATGAATATCTATAAATTCCTATAAATATGATAGGTATTTGTTCTATCTTACATTATAATTAATTTCTGATATTGTCTTGATGCAACTGTAAACAAATTCTAAGAATAAATTCTCAAGATTCATACTTGGAAATGTTAATTCTGATATCTAATATTGAGCTCATTTATATAAGGTATTTATTATTTCACTTGCAATCAAGTGAAGATCAGGAAATAAAGGTGATATCATATAATGAAAAGAGTAAACTTTACAGGACTTTTTATTCTGGCTTTAGAGATCTTGGAGCTTTGTAATTGCTTTCTGGAAAAATCACTGTCTTTTTTCCCATCCAGTTTCTGAATTTTTTATTGAAATTGCAAGATCCCGTCATTTTCAGATTTCTTCCTGCATTCCTATAAACACTGCCTTGAGCTTTCCCACTACATATTTAATTTCTGCCTAAACACACCAGCTTACAGCTCGTTTGTCCAAATTAAGAGAGCTTCATTTCCATTTTGCCAGAATTTAGGAAAAGGAGTTCGAATGTGAGATCACTGAACAGTGATTTAGTCTCCTAAGTGATGGCTTAGTCTTTTGAGAAGAAATTAATTTAATTCTGTCAAGTTTTAATTATTTTTCAACTCTTCCTTTTTTAAGAATGGTAAGTTTTCTATTGAAATGGAGAGCTATACATTCTCAGGGTACATCCCAATTCTGTTAACGAGGTGTGTTGCAGTTGCTAAAGAATTGCAAGGAATGAATGATTCCCAGGAAATGAACAATGGAAAATATGGGTGTGTTAATCAGTCTATTTTGTCTTCCTTTGGCCAAGGGAAAAAAAAAAAAAAAAAGAAAAAGAAAGCATGCAAGCAGCATCATACTCTCTCTGATATTAAAATCTATGGGAATTTGATGAGATAAAAGAAATGTTAAATGAACATGCCTCCTCTAAACAGACATGTCTAGAAAGGCAATTTTAGTAGTACAGCACTGTAGCATTTTGTTTTTTCTGCAATAAAGCCATCAGATCAATAAAAATTATGTAGCAGATTATTATTACACTGTGCCCACCATAGCTCTAATCGTAAATAATACAGCAGTTATCCTGGTATATTAATTATAATTAGAATGCAGATAATGCAGACGGTCTTTTATTACTAGAGCCAAATCAATTTTCCAGTGTTATTCAATGCAAGGTCACACAAAGTTGTTGAAGCTCTTAGACTTCTTATGAAATGACCTGCATATGTAAGAGAGGGTTTTGGCTCAGCTGTGTAAGACACATTGACTG
Source organism: Bucorvus abyssinicus (assembly GCA_009769605.1). NCBI lineage: Eukaryota > Metazoa > Chordata > Aves > Bucerotiformes > Bucorvidae > Bucorvus > Bucorvus abyssinicus. The sequence continues at coordinate 15,437,575 of CM020033.1, forward strand.
GGAAGTGCATTGAAATAATTACAGCCATGAACTCTTGCCTGTAATGGCAGAATTTCATTTTATAAAGTAAGCATAGCTGTAATCCCAGGCTCCTTTATGGTGGGAAGCCTCATAAATCTTTCAGAGAAGAACCAAGTCTTTCTCATATTTGTAAAGCAGAAATCAAAATGAATTCGTTTCAGTTGTTATTCTTTTCATCTGTACTGTTGTGCTAAATCTACTGAATGTGTTCGCGTTGGTATTAATACAGAACAAAATTAAAGAAGAAAATATTTAACGGAGACATTCGCTTCACTATTTTCATATAAGCTCTTTTAAAGTTCACTAGTTTAGGCTCTGGAGCTCTCCTGGATCACTTGAAGCTTTTATCACTTTTAGGATTGCACTGGCTTAATGTATTGTCTTCTATCTCTCAAGGCTTCAGTTACTCAGACTCACGGAGGAACTGATATGCTTAAAATGTGCCTGTCTGTCCTGTAACTGATGAGCAGATTAGTAGGACACTGTCAGATAATCATCTCTGAGATGCATTGGATTCTATGCGTAAATGACACATGGCAGAGAGAGGGAGAGATGGAGGAAAGTGTCCTTTTAGTTTTGTGTTTTTACAACTTTCTTGAAGCGTGTGTACAGATGACCATTAGATACGCTCTACACTGGATTCTTGCAGTTTGGAATTCACTTTTGCTCTTTTTGTTCTGTTTGTCATGTACCAAAGTGCTTCCACAGAACAAACAAACACAGTAAACAGAGCAGAGGCTGCAAGTAGGAGCTAGTTAGTGAGAGGCACAATGCTGGGAACAAGTTAAAGAATAAAGGGTTTGTTGCTATTTCCTTGCTTGCTTACTGTGGCTTGTTTTGCTTTGTTACTCAACAGAACAGATGCTATAGATAAAAAAGGACTAGCTCTCCGCAGAATAAAACCCGTGCATTTATGTGAAGATAGCAATTGATACTTAAATCTTAATAATCCTCTGAAAACCGTGCTCCCAGGTGGGTTTCCAGCTTTAAAATCAGAGGGACTTTGTGACATATGTGTTGGAGCATAGTGTCCAGGCATTCTTCTACATGCTCATGTGTGTTAGTCTTACATCTGGCCTCTAAGTCATACTTTAAGTCAGCAGCGTGATGGCATTTTAAAAAGGGTCTCTGATCACTTTTTGCTTTTTTAGCTTGTCATAAATCCTATTATCAGCAGTACCTGAGCTTGAGGAATTCAGTCACTTGAATCAAAATGCTTCCTTCTGACAATAAGCAAGGAAGGAGACAAAGCCATTTGGCAAGCAAATGAATCTTAAGTACACACACTGGAAATGTTTATACTTGTTCCAGATAATGTAGCCTGCATTTTGATAGTATATCACAGTGTTCGGCTTAGAGAATGTGAATGGGCTTCATGTGTGAGAGAAAATGTCAAAGAAATAAAGGAAAGGGTGTTAGGGAAAACTTGGTAGGAATGGACTTTGAGGCTTTACTCAAATATTGGAGACTTGCATTTTTAAAGCAAATTGTTCCAAATTAAAAAAAAAAAAAAACCACACAAAAACCTAAAAACACGCACTTCAGAGACATTTCCATGACATATATATTTTACACCTATGATACTTCTCATGGATATCTCAGTTCTGTGCGAGTTGATTTAATCTTATCTAGAGATAAGTTGATCTCTCTGAGCCCCACATGCCTCTTTATTTTGGTGTCAGTATTCTAATCAGGATTTCTCCTAAGCCTCCCATTCTCTATAAACACATTGCTGGGTTTGGTTGGTTGGTTTTGTGTTTTAATTATAATAATGCAGTAGTACTTACAGGTTCAGAGCATCATGTCCTAAGCTTGAGGTGTAAAACAAAACAAAGAAGCATTGGAGCAAAATTTATTTTAGTTTATCAGTTTTACCGAAGTTACTATTTTAGCCGTTAAAAGAGCCCAGCATCCTTTTCCTCCTTCTCTTCTAAGCTGGTTGTTTTTATACAAAAGAAGAAAACTCACACTTTTGAAAAGTTTGTGTTAAAACCAAGCAGTACAAGGGTAGACCGTATGATTGCTTGGTGTACAACTTCTGCTTTGCTTTGCTTAAAAAATTCTGAAGCTCATCGTATATATTCTTGTGAGGGTTTTTTTTTAAGGCACTCTATCTCAGAGGTAGCATGTGTATCAGGGGAGGCAGGGATTGCTATGGTAAGTACCCCTGCTTCAAATAATAGGATTTGGGAATTATTTTCAGTCCAAAACATAAGGGAAAAAAATGTCTAAAAGTGACCTTGTCGTCTGAATTAACTTCCATGAGATTCCACTTTAAAATGATATGCCCAGTATTATCATTTTACTGCCAAAAACTGGGAACACTTCCAAATTTTGACTTACAAATTATTGTACTTCCAACTAAAAAAAAAAAAAAAAAAGAAGCAGCAGCTTTTTGAAGTACTTCTTTTTGTTGAATACTGTAATAGATGGCTCTGTAAAATCCTGCGTAAATGGCCAAGACCGCAAGTTCGAGCTGCCCCCAAGGCAGTCTTATCTTACACACAGGCTTTTAGAAGATTTTTGTTTTGTTCTTGAATGTGTGTAGTTTATGTGTTTCATCAGAAGATGCCTGGTTTTTTTCCTGACTCCACACCCCCATGTCAATACCACTCAGGTTCACAAGGGGAGTTAGCCGCAGGATTTGTGCTGTGCTGAAGAAGAAAGATTATCTTTCCTGTAGGGTGGAGGCGGGGGGAGCACATTGTGCACCTCTCTAAAGTAAAGACTGCGGGAAAAAATGAAGAGGGCATAACTTTTAAATGTACAATAGCATTCCTAAGTTAATATAGCATGCTGAAATTTCGTGGAGTATTTTATTATTCGGTGATCGTTTTTCTTCATATCTGGTAAATAAAATGTTGCTTGTCTTAACGGGCGTTCAGCAGCAGCAGGGTAGGTTTCCAATCAGCTACACAAACCACTGCTCTAAGTGCACTTGATAGTGTCTCCAGCAAATAGCTTTAGAAAATATCCTTCCTACCATACGTACCCTCATGTGAGGATTACCTGCAATGATACGATACATCCTCATACGTTCAGGCGGCCTCGTGTGCCTCTGATCTATGCTGGCTTTCACTGCCACTGTTTCTGAAATGGCCTTTCTGCCTCCTGATCACAACATGAAGCAAAAAAGTACCATCTGGACACTGCATGCTAAAAAGTCAAAGATCTGTACGCTATATTATGCCCAAAAGAACATTTTCTTGTCAGTTAAGCTGCCATGTACTTTAGTCTGTCAGTGATAACTAACAAAATTACAGTATGGTAATTTTAATTGGAAGCTATCCATTTTCATCCCTCAGGTTTTTCTTTTATTCCCTGTGGCAATCTTCTTTTGCAGCAGGCTCCTCTGCCGTGGTGCGGGCACGAGCAGAGCCTGGTGCAACGGCAGACGCGCTGGGGCACCGCAGCATCCAGCTGCCAGGGTGCCACGCGGCCGCCACTGCCCAGCAGTTTTGCCAGAGCCGTTGATCCAAGCTTAGCACCTCGCGTCCTTTTGGTAATTCCATAATTCTGCTTGTTTTTTACTCACCTGGAACCCCAAAAAGCCATTTCACAATTAAGGTTGTAGAAGGAAAGAGGCAGTTCCCCCGACTCTGCTGGTGTTGGAAAAATGCTGATAAGGCCAGGGAGGGACGGACCCCAGGGTTAGATGGAGAAGGTGAACCTGCCCCTGTTTGAAAGCTGTAAGTAAGAATATTTAGGGCATTAGTGTTGTCCTTACTGGGGAGGCAGAGAGGGAGTGAGAGTGTCTCTCCGAAAATAATAGCGTCCGTGACTGCAGGCATACAGAGGAGGGGGTAGCTTCATTTTAGAGGGCAAAAACCAGGGTAAGGACAGGAAAGTGGAAAACAGGAAAAGGAACCAAACGCGTGGGATCTGAAAGACCGTACTTCCATTTCAGTGTATGCATAAAGATTGATGTTGGTTTGTTTATATTTATTTGTCCGTTTGTTATCTGAGTGGTGCACAGTGCAGAGAATTTTACTGTTTTTTCCTTTTATCTGGATGACTCAGAAAAGTAAAAATTGCAGCTTCTAATATTGGCTTAAGGCCTGGCAGGGTAGAAAGGGGTGCAAGCCAAACTCCCAGTCACCTGAATCTCCTTGCAGATGAGAATTGGATGTACTCTTCAAACTTGGAATTAAGTTCAGTGTACGAACGCTCCAAAATAGAACAAATCTGCGTATGGAATTATATATACAAATAGTTCTTGAGCATCTCTTTGAAGAGAATTTGGATCTCTGCAGCGTTAGTGCCAGATTAAAAACACAACATACCTATTTGCCAAGTTATGATTTTGTGGAGCTGAACCTAAAGTGTCATTGTCCAGTTGCACCATATCTTAGGTCACAAGTGTTACAGTCCAACACAAAACATTGTTTGGTGCAATACCAGCTGGAGTTTGATAAAGCTTTTAATGAAAAGATAAACATATACATTCTAAATTTAAGAGATCAACAGTTCCTATCGCCTTAAGAATTATCACCAAAACCAGAAAATGTGAAAGCAAGTGTCATTATCACTTCAGTCTAAAAATGGGGCTGGAATTGAGATTGAGAGAACGACATGGGAAAAAGAGAATGACATGGAATTTAAGTGCCCTATCGACTGGGCACAAAATATCCTCCTGAATTCTCATTGGAGTATGTCAGAGGCCTTTCTTCTTAACAAAAGTTAAATGGAATGCTTTGTCTAAACATAAGAAAAATTTAAAAATTAAAAAATACCAAATGAGCAGGGTCAAAATTCGTCTGCCCAATGTGCAGCTAAATTTATGAAAACAAGTTAGTTTTAGTTACAGATTTATTTTATAGTTTTATCGTTTAGCTACGTTCAGTTATTTTTTTGTTGCTCCAAATAAAAGATGGAAAAATACAAAACAAGGCATTTGATTGTGTTCTTTAGCAGAAAAATGCTAACGGTGAGTCCAATTCAGTGTTCTCCTCTGGATCATCATTAGTGAGCTATGTAAAAACATGTCAGTAGCAGGTTTCAAAAGCAGCAGAAAGTACTACGTGAGAAGGATTCAGACGTTGCATCAGCTGAGATAAATCCGTACAAAGAAGTGGAAATTCTGCAAGGTTTTCCTCCTGAAGGACCCCAGCTGCATTTCCCTGCAGAGAAAGCAAGTCTTTTAAGCTGTGGCATTGATCCTCTTCCCCACACAGATCCCTGGCAGCGTAGCTTTCATACGGTTATGCTGGCAGTGTTTCCTTTCTTAGACGCTGCCTTGAGAAGCCTTGCTGAGGAGACAGAGGCGATTAAAAGGTTAATGGGAAACCCTGATAAATCTGCAGAGATCGTCTCTGTCTGTATCATGAGTCCCTTACACATATCAAAATGATAGCCTACGCGTAAGGAAAAACCAGATTTTTTTGTTTGTTTGTTCCACGTAGTCTTTAGGACAGCAAATCAGCGCGGTTCTCATTTCCCACCTTAGAGCACTGTTGAGCTTTTGGTGAGGTGGTGCTCAAGTTCCTGGAGTGCCTGGACAGGAGCATGATACCTCCAAGCCCTGGTGCCGCTGCCAGCCAGAGCATCTGCTGCTGCTGCGGTGCACGGAGAGGTGGCACAGCCTTTCCCAACTTTCCTTCCACAAGACAAAAAAAGTTTTGGATTGCAAAAGATCAAATTCTTATATTTGGATGAAATCTTCAAAAAACCGCATCTGAACAGCAGCTCAGCACAGCCGTTCCCCGTGTGATGGCTCTGGTGCTGCCTGGCTAATCCTCAGGCACACTCCATTGTCAAGTGTCTCCAGCCTGAATCACTAAAGGCTGTCTTCCAGCCCCTGTCTCCGAGCACCCTCTGCCCTGAAAGAAGGAGATATTTTATCACAAGTGATATTTTCCTGACAAACTTAAAAAAGGCATATTTGATTTTTTTTTCTAACAATGCCTTGCTATCTATGTTTATTTTAGCCTAGTCACAGTCCTGTTTACAACTTTTTTATCAGGCCTTGAAAACTGAGTAGAAAAGTAGATTACTGCCTTTTCCTTCCACTTTTGGAAAGCTGGAATCCAATCTAACTCGAAACAGAAAACACACTTTTGTTACCACAAGATTGCAGCAGAGGTTAGTAGCAATGTACATTTTATAGTATATTTTCTCCGAAGGGAGAGTTCATATTACAGCTATTTGAACTATATAGTGTGTGAATTCAGGACAAAAATGAATTTATTTTCTATTTTTCCTTTGATCAGAGATGAACACTAAATGCAAAGTTCAGCTTCAGATAAAAATTTCTCCAGGTCTGAATCTAGTATTTTGGGCTGGTTCTCTTAGAACTCACAGAAATAAACCCTGCAGTAATTGTAAAGTCCATGTTTCATTACACGTGGGAAGCATAAACGGGCATGTACTTTCCTGGGAGATGGGAGTCTTAACTCTATGGTAGTAGTAATAGTACTTGTAGTAATACAGTAAATTTTGATAACTTCATTCAATTAGTCTAGCTAACTTTAGCTTTAGAGACTTGCAGGCTGGGTCACAAAAATGTGAAATCATTATTTAGATATTTGTTGACTATAATTGTTAACCACTATAATACTGTCCTGGAAGTCTTATGTAGGAGTTTTGTAAGTATTTGTACGGTAATTTTACCTTAAAGCAGAACTAAATGCTCAGTATTTTGTCACCTCATCCTTAGATTAGATATAGACATTGTTCATGGAATGCTCTTATTTTTAAAAGTATTTTTCCACACAGTTTTATTTAGATTTGCAGGGAAAATAATTTAAATTTAAGCGTTTTCAAAATCTTGTATCTTTCTTCATAACTGCTGCTGCCCTTTTAGCTGTCACTTGTTGCAATGAGGACATGACTGAAAAAAAAACCAGAGAGGAGCTGAATGCAGACAGACAACATGCTTAAGCAAACAGAGAGTATTTAGTCGACGTGGCATGCGTGGGTTTCAGCATGCCAGCAACAACCCAATTTGTAGATGTGTTGTAAGGGGAAGGGAGATTTGGGTTTGAAAGAAAAGGTAGCTCTATGAATGGTAATGGAGGGTGTCTCAGAAATCTGAGGGGCACTGCAGAAAGCACAGGCATAGGTTTCTGAAAATGTAAGTGTGAGCTGGAGGCTTGGCTTATGTATTAGGGAAGATGGAGTGGACCTCATGGTAGTGAGTGAAAGAGAAAGAAAATAGATTGTGTTTCATCCAATAGAAGAGGGAAAACAGCAAAGATAAGCAAAGACAAGCATCACATGGCCAAGGCAATGGGTAGGAAATATTCTCTTGGTAACAGCCTTCTGACTAAATACGAGTACTGTAAGGTTTTTGCAGTTAGCTGTGTGGATGGATAGGAAAGGCTGTGCTTTTGAAAGGTTAAACAAGAAGGGTAGAAGTAGTCTTAGGTAAGATCTGAAGGAAGATTAAGAGCTGTTTGATCCAGGCTGCACTTGAACGGGGTGGGGGTGGGGTGGGGTTTGGGCATCCAAGAAGCAAGGCAGGTTGAGTTTTGGTGTGAAGCAGAGTGGTGTATTTGTTATTTAATTAGTCTGAGATTCCTATAACCCAATACAGTTTATCCAAGTCAAAGATGGAAAGAAGTAGGGTGTTCATCAGATGTGCTCTGTAGAGACAGTGTTGAGAGGGAATCTGAACAGACAGACTGAGAGGGAGAAATGAGAAATAGCTGCAGTCTTTTTAGAAATGGAAGTGCATTCCATAAGTAGCTACACAGGGGACAAAAGAAGAAACTGAAAATCATAAAACCAGGATGGACATGGGATAAAGCAGGTCTGGTTAGAAGATAGTAAGATTGTCTTGATTTCTCCTCTGAGCAGTTCTTGTTGCTTTCTAAGCATTGTTCCTTGTTTTGCAGCACCAATCCTTTTCTTCCTTTGTGACTGAAACAACAACAAAGCCCTGAAACATATAATTTAAAATTCTATCCATATTAAGGGTATTCTATCCATATTAAGTTATGTGTTTGTCACTTAAATTGTAAAAGCCTTTAGACAGGAATAGTGTTCTTTGTATTTACACAGTTATTTGTATGGCACCACACGCAGACTTATTACAAATAATGGTTTGCTATAAGTAAATAGTTGATTTTTGTCTTTAAATGTTCATTAGAAATATGGATAAAATGAAGATGCTATCCTCAGTCCATATTAATAGACTTAAACCTTCTTTTACTCTGGATTTTTTTTCTACTTCTTTTATCTATCCATCTTCCTTCCACTGTGGTAGCTGCAGAAAATTGTCATTACTTTTAACTCCATATAATAGCATTTTTTTCTATTGGAAGAAGAAATTTAGTTTCTCACCCTTGGAACTTCAAGTCAAGAACCATAACAACAAAAAATTCTCGCCAGGAAGATACAGGTATGGAGTATAGTTCTTCTCCTGAAACAGGAGGGGGGAAAATAAAAAGATTGAAAAGACTAACGAGTCTTTCAGCGCTTTTTTCAAAGACAGTTCTGATGTCCTCTTACAGAAGGAGAAAAATCAACTGAGAATATTAAAAGAGAATGGGAAGGTGGTGCAGGTGATAATAAATTCCTCAAAATCAACATAGTTACAAATGATTTCACAGAGCAGCACTCTAAAAAAAGAATTAAGGTATAGGAATTCTAATGCAGGCAGTTACATTTTTGGAACTGTAATGTCGAATAAATAGTTCCTTTTACTAGAGGAATGAATGGATTCAGCTTTACAGCATCATACATTCTGACTTTCAAAAGCCCTCTACTTTTGTACTTGAAATCAGTTTGGGACAAGGAAAGTAGAGCTCTGGAACAAGTTATATAGACTGCATCAGTAGAGGTCTTTAAGGAGAGAAAGACTAGATGAATTTGCTTCTACTGTTGATTGTGTCTTGAGACAAGAGGATGGAACAGATGATCTCTTTTGCAGCTATACACTTCCAGAATTTGAGGAAGTGGAAGAGAGAGCATTTAGAAGATAATGTCAAATGCTTAACTGATGAAACAAACACGACTGTGTGCACCTCTCAGGGCTTATGATTGGTTGCAATATCAGAGATGATAGGGTATCCTTTGCAAAAATTCACTCCATGCTCTGAAATAATATATGTGTTACAAAACAGTGATCCACTTGCACCAGTTCTAATGATGTAAAATTCTTTCAGAACTAGATGCAGGAAATCAAAATTAAAATGTTCCTGATATAAAAGCAATAGTAAGAGTAGTATATGGATAGATAAAGCAGAGTTTAAAGCAGAATCATCCCCATTTCTGATTTAAATACAAGTGCCTTCTCTTTCTGTGGTCTTCTTTGAAACAGTTTATCAGATCTAAGTGTAGATCTACTAGCTAAACTGCTAGTCAGAAGAACTACTAGTGTTTCTTCAAGGATAAACTATTGCACTAAAGATTAAAAAATAGTATATTTTCTAGATGCATTTGAAAATGGAAAGAACTGGTAAAAAAAATATCTGTAGGATAAAAAGTCTTTGAAGAGAGGTACATGACGGCTCTGTCCCTCATTAGTCTGTTCTGTTCTTTCTTGTCCAGCTCCAAAATAAAATACTAGCAGATTAAGAAAGGTATTCTTTATTTATTAATTTCCATTACTTACCAGAATGTGCATCTTACACAACTGTAAAATCTAGAGTAAGAGACAAAGGCTCCCCAGTTAACCATGCAATCTCTTTGATCAATGGATTGTTTTCAGAGAAATAACTGACTTCGAAACCACTAATGTTACAAGAATGTTGCCTTTTATGCACAAAGTGACCTCACATATGCAGGGCAGGTTAAATGAGCCGTCAGGCAGGTTCTTGATCAGCGTGCTGGCGTTTCTCTAGAATGTGGCCAACACAACTGAACTGGGAGCCATCGTGAAATAATTGCGATGGGATATACCAATATTCAGCAGCAGCTTTTCACCCTAGCTGCTCAAATACATGACACTTCTGTAGAGATAATCAGGAAAAAGAAGTTGAAATTTTCGAAGCATGAAAAAAATTATCTCCGTGCATTCCAATCTACCACTTTTTGCCTCTTCCCCCTCTTTGAGAAACGCTTTTTTTTGTTTTACTGATGAATAAGGAGTGAAGATTGTACTGAACTGTGAATTGCCTTTTCCTCAGTTTTTAGTTAAAACACAGCACAGAGAGATGTGATTAAATTATTAGTGCTGGAGATTGTGAGTATCTTTCAAAATGAAGGGCATTTGCCAAAAATCTGTCAACTATAAATGACCCGGGTCTTGCTCAAGAACCATCTATTAAAAGTAGTGACCCACTAACCTCGTTTTTCCAGAAAGGCTGTTGGGCAGTTAGGGCAGGACAATCTGAGAGATTGTTGTACAGGCTACTGGGAAAGAAAATCTTTCTTCATTTTGTAAAAATGAGATTATACACAGATTATTGGACATTAGCTCTTGGTACTTGAAAACAATTTTCCTTTAAGCCAAATATTGCAGTAGTTGTTGCCTTAGAAATGTTCATAATAATGATCATTATCAATCTGCTTTCTGTGGCAATAAAATTCCTAGATTGAGCCAGCATCTCAATTTGCAGTAATGGTAAACTCAGAAATGGTAGAGACTTTCCTACCGTTTTGAAAAGGGGGTGAGAGAGAACAAACTAATCATAGAATTGTGGATGCTGGAAACATATTAAAACATCTAGCCAGTCTCTTTGCCATTTGTTCACTTTTTATTGTACATCCTGCAGTATTCTGACAGTCTGGTTTTCAAAAGCTGTAGTCTTAAAAGTGATAGGTTACCATTACTTTTTCTTAAGAGTGTATGAGAATCTCACTGATAAAGAGGATTTCAGAAGTTTAGAAAATGAATGCTACTGCAGCAGGGAGGAACTAACAGTTTCAAATATATAGGAATGCAAAGGGATTTTTTTTTCCCAATGGTTTGGAGTGCTGAGTCTCCATCTGAGATGTCTGTGCGTATGCCAATTTATCTATGTCTGTTTTAGAACCGGAATATGTTCTCACACCTTTAATAATCACCTCCTCACTTTGCGTACAATTTTAACATTATGTCTGACTGGAGGATTAAACATATATTATTGGTGATATTGTCTTGAAATTCGTTTGACTGTGTATTGTTCTCTAAAGTGCCACATTGAGCTTTTAACAAGCTTGGGAATATTGTTTATTTTGCCATATGATGTGTTAGTTGCTTAGCTAATTCTACGTTTAAAGACGTGTGCGTTCTCTGGGCTTTCACGTGGAGGGGGGGGTAAGTGTCCTCCTTATGTGAGAAAGCTGCCACAGCATCTGAGATATCACTTAACACTGGAGGCTCTCCAGGGCCTGAATGCGCCGCAAGTATTTGCAATGTATTTTGCTATTAGTATGACCAACATTTATACACAGCACTAATTCTGAGAATACAGAAAGTGCTAAAACTCAGATTCAGACGCTCTAAATGGCAGCATCTTTATTGCTCTATGCTAAGAGGGAATGAGCAGACAATTCTGCAGTGGGCAGAGGAGACCGATGTAGCGCCCTAACCCCAACGGCAAATTCCTTTCCACCCCATCTGCCATCTCAAATGCCAAGTCCTAGAAATGCCACTGTTTCCAAAGTAGCAGACATTAACCATGTGTGTGAATCCTAGTCATTAGTAAAAATTATTCAAAAAAAAAAGCCTTTGTTTGGCTTTCATGAATTGACAAAGCAAAGAAAAAGGCTGAAGCTGGATATGAACTATGTTACCCTGCCACTAACTGATACGTTTCCTAATTTCTATGATGGAATATAATGAATGGCTTTCAGTAAGATAGGCATTTCATTTCTTTCATCTACTGCAATAATAAAAGCATTTGTCAGAGGTAAGGTGTAAGGCTGGGATCTGGTCTAGTTTGTTATGGGACTTGCAGACCCCATATCGTGGTACCCAGGTGAAAGGGAATTGTAAAGAACCTCTATATTTTGGAATAAATATAAGTTCACAGTAAAAACAGTGGGTAACAGATGCTGTCTGCAGACTCCCGGAGCTGAGAGTAAGCAAAGAAAACCACATGCTGGTGGTGCATAGTTCTTCGGCTGAAGGAGCATGGTTACCATAAGCTCTCCTCCTCTTCCTCTCTTCCTTCCTCCTTCTTTCTACCCACCAGCACAGGTTTTGAGAAAGCTCTCCTGTTGCTGCTTCTCCCACCAGTAAATGGCAGAAGAAATGGTATATTACGAAGTGCAGAAGTAGATACAGCTCAGAAAGCCGAGCATCAGGGAGCATTAGCGCTGCCCTGCCCTTGCCAAAAGTTTCCGATTCCCCCTCCTTTGCTGTTAGCTGCTTTCAGACATTTGTGTTTCTTTTTGTCTAGGCAAGCTGCATGTTCAGCAGTGTGACTCACAGCACACATCTCTTTGAACTATGTTCCTGCTCTGGGAAAGTCTTTTTGGTTTTTGTTTCAATTTTATATGTGCTACTTGCAAGTTGCTCCTTTTGGCAAACGCGGGATAGCCCTTTTTCGTATGGATTCTGCTCCATATGTGATTGTTCCCTTTTTGCCAAACTTCCTTCGATGCGCACCAAATTGCAGAAAGATGAATTCAACTTTGCATAATTTGAACAAGAAAGCTTTGCAGTGCTACTTTTCTGTTTAATTTACAGGGGGAGGAAATTACGAGCTACGTAGGGCGTAAGTAAGGGCAGAATAGAGCCCTTAATCTTAATATGCATTCTGCAGTATTATAAATGACTAAAGATTACTTCCAATGTTTGGTATAATCTTACAGTGTGCAGATGTGGTTCTCTTTGGTATATGCCATCTTTACTGAACTCACAATTTCCATAATGCTGTCACATTCTGCATGGGAAGCAGATTTACAGATAGGTAATCCATGTAAGGTATTTTAAAGACAGCTTATTAAAGGATTGAGGCCTGCTGTTAAATTACATATGCTTTCAATTGCCATGAGGAGCAAACAGTATCAAGAAGTGCAGTAATTTAGCGACAGCTGGAGAAAGGCCTGTTTAAAGTTTTGATGACAGATCCTTTAAACTTTTCCTTTAAGTTCTTTTCTGCTTTGTATCTTCTCCTGCGGAGTACGGTGTTTTCCTTCACCCAGTGTAATTTCACCGCAGGTCGGCTGTACGCCCGTTAAGAACCTGAAATGCATTCCTAAACTGGGAGTTTGCAAACGGACTGCGGGCGCCGGGCTCCACCTGGCAGCGCGGATGGAGTCTTTGCAGTGTAGCATCGCTAATTATTAATGGCTCAAATTGTGTTGGGCACCGTCGCTGCGCTGCTTTCCCCGCCGTCGCCGTGAGCTCTGGTGATCTGCCGCATTGTGCGCCGGGCGGGATGCGGCGGAGCATATTGGCTAGTGCCCCCATCTGTTTCTGAAACACAAGGCAATGTGTCACTGACGTGCTGTCTGCTCCTGTTACCCTTTACAGACGGAGTTAGAAGAGATTGCATTTCCAAACAGATAAGCCCCTTCCCCTCTCTTTAACTGGAATCAGAAGGCGATGACCATAGTTATAGAGCCACTCCTTAAATCCGGGGGCTGCGGAGGGAGGGGGGGGAACGTTTGGGACTTTTTTCCCCCTAAAGTTACAAAATAAATGAGAACATAGTGATGATGTTTGGAGCTAACTTTAAGCGTCACACTGTACGATGTAAAAAGGGGCACGTTATGCAGTTGTGAGGCTACAAAGCCTGAGCCGGAATGTGTTAAGCAATCGTTTTCTAACGACGAGTCTGGCCACGCGTTTGCGTGTGAACATCATTACAATCTGAAAAAGAGAGAACGTTATTATGCCATGTATCTTTGAGCCATTACTGGAATTAGGTTACAATGCTTCGGCTGCAAGGTTATTTGAATCTACTGCTTGTTTGTTAATTTCATGCTTTCTATTTAGTATTTTTTTTTATTATTAGCTATGAACTAGTGCACTATGAAAAGGAAATTTTTTTTTTAAATGTGTCTATAACCTCCCAGCACAGGCATAAGTATATCTTTGATTGTATGCATATAAAAATTACAGTAGATTGTGAGAAAAGCTGTGAAGCTCTAGCAAGACAAAATAGTAAAATAGTTAAAAAAAAAAAAGCCTCTGAATAAAAACCCCTGAGAGTGAAAATACAAGCTTTTTAAACTCATGTTTGTTTTTTCTTTAACATTGCTGTGTAACCTAATGCAGCAGAAACATGAACAATACTGAATCTAAATTTGGCCAGAAAAATGTTTTCCTACAAAGGATGATCTGAACATCTTTCCACATAAATATGTTATGGCATTTTTTTTTTCAGTTTTGCTTTTTTGATAAATGAAAGATGGTATTTTTATTTTGAAATATTTATAGTGTAAATTACCCACATGATATTTCCAACCTCGTCTAATAAATCTGTTTTTAAATAAGATGTAGAGGTTAATGAATAGATTTTGAATTGCATTAGATTTCTGCAATAAATGGGTATGTAAGACAAGACCTTATTAAGTAGATTTTTATCTGTGAAATCTGTCCTCTTCAAATAATTTCAGAAGCCAAAAAATGCGAAGTACAAACTTTACTTAATCATGAATTTTTAAACATATGTCACTATAAATATTAGTGTATTTTAATTACAGAAAATTACTTTTTTACCAATCAGTAGCAAAGTTCCGTAGAGTACCCAAAACTATTATTTTTATTCCAGTATTTAAACTGGGTTGTCCTTCTCATAAGGCAAAAATTCTACTGATAGCTCTAAATATGAACTTGGAATTAATAAAATGTCAATATTATCATATCTTGATATATTACCCTTAGACTGCAAATTATTATCGAGTCACAAGTCATTAAAGTAGTTAAAAATTAAAGAATTAAAAGATGATGCTTCAATAAAACAAAATATCTCAGTAGAAAATATTTCTAATAAGCTTCATAGATCTCATTGCAGTGTTTCTGCTGTTACCATGTCTTAATGGTGGTTTTTTTGTTGTTTATGGGAAAAATTGTTTAAGACAGCAAGAATCTCGGGTCTTCTCTTTTTTATGAAGGTCAAACTAAATTCAGAATTATAACTGAAAAATGAAATGTAAATACCTAGATCTTTGATAACAAAGTAATTAAAATGTATGGTTTTGCCTACTGTGTATAATAAGGGCTTATATTTGATCAACCATAAAAGTTATTTAATCATTTTAACCTTGGAATACTACCCCACAAAAACTACTTAATGGAAGTTAGCTGAGAAGCATTAGAGTATCACAACATCAAGAAGGCTGAGCAAGAGGGCACTGAAAATTCAAGCACAGCTTATTTCTGCCATAATACTATAGCAGGTTGCATGGCAACCATTGGCTGTGGATTTTGAAGTTACTTTATCCTTATTCAATGAGCAAAGACTTAGCCTGTATTTATTTTGGTAATTTCTAGAATTAATCAGGTATTTAAGGGCCACTGTAGCATAAACTTGCTGTGATTTTGTGATTGGCAAATTAATATGTACAAGTGCGATTGGGACAACATCTGGAAGAAGAAGAAGAGAACTCGACTGTACCTCCTGACGGTGCAGACAGTAGGTATTAGACAAGTGCTCGGATCAGCAGCCAGTTTTGAGCAAGACTGTGGCTTGCAAGCACATCCCTGTGATTTAGTTTAGTCATTTTGGGTAGGCCCTGGAGTTTTCAAAAAATCTGTCATATTTCATTTTAATGTTTCCATCAAAGAACAATGCTGAGATTTCTAACATTTTTTTTTCTCCTGAGTAAAAGCTGTAATAATACGCCGGAGTTACAAGTGGCAAGGCACCCTCGTGTGCATGTATTAGTTCAGAGAATAGGTTAACATACATGTCTCAGAAGATGTTTTAAGGTATTACTTAATTTCCATTACTGTCTTTAAAGTATAAAGACAACTCTTTCAGTATCATGTTGTTTAATATAACCAGGGTTTGGCCAAGTTTCTCAGTATCCACAGATCTTACTGAAACTGGAGTAAATTAAGAATGTTCAGAATTACACAGGCACAAAATGCACATGATAATACTTGTAATGAATGAGAGGTGTGAACTGCTGTCTCATTTAATGAATGCTTTTTTTAAAATGCATTTTGCTAGAGCATATGAAAAATCTGTAGGGTGTTTCCAGGTTTGAGAAACAGTATATATTATTGCAGTGATAGATACTGTTATAATGCTTATACATATAGGGGTAGGATTATGATATGAGTGTTCTCTTCACATGTTTCAGTTCCTAACTTTTAAACTTTTATGCAAAGTACACATTGAATGAACATTATCTCATACACAGCATGAAAGGCGTCATTAAATCAAGACACACTTTCACAACCGTGACTTACATCGTGCACCCCACCAGCCTGACTTTGAAGAACCTGTTTTCACATGTTCGTGAACTTAGTGGATTTATGTGACAGGTGTTATCATTCTATTTTAAAACATATTTCCAAAAGTGACGTTACATCAAGTCCAAAAACTCCAATAAGGAGCCCATAGAGCTCCTTAGGTGGAAGTGGGCACCCAGCCAGTTGAGCACTGCTGACTTTGGGAATGCCTTGTTTCCAAGGCAGCCCACTAAAACATAAAATTGCACAACTGTGTATGTCTAGTGCAGGTCATGCCCTTTCTGAGACCAGCTACTGCTTATGTTCAGAAAAAATGCATCCGTATCATCCATATTCCCTGATTTACTAGGTGTGCTGGCCATTCCTAAGTAAGTTAACAGGACAGAAGTTAGTTCAGTTAAAATTGGAGCTGAAATGGGTAGTGAATGTGCGGCCATTGTTTGCACAGGTAGCCTGGAGGTTATAGCGTGTTTGGGTGCAGCAGCAAGAGGGGGTCCATGGATGTCCGCTTTTAAGCAAAGTGTGGCAGTTTAGGTCTTGCTATGCTTGATGGCACATAAGAAAGTCTCTAATATCTTCTTAATGAAACAAAGTGATCATTGTTTGCAGTAAAGGTACAGTGAGGTTATTTTTAAAATGCATAATATTTTGTCAAAATCTGCACTAGCAAGCCAGTACTTCTGGGAGCTGTGAATGTTGTTAAAAATATATATTATAGCCTTAGTGATGACAGTTAAAAAGTTATTACAGCGAAAATACTTTATGTCAACAATAAGCTACTGCAATTTAAGAAAAACGAAACATTCTCCCTGAGCTAGTTGTGTTTTCTTTGAACATAATGAGAAATAAAACTGCTAAACATTTTGGGTTGTAACTGTTTGTCCTGTTTCAATATTTGTGTTTCATATTTTCCATAAATCAGTCAATTTTAGTGACCTCATTTCTGGTCACTGTTTTTAAAATGGAAAGCTTAATACTGAAAAGCAATAGCATCACAAAAATCATCGGCAGTTCCATTAACAGTGAAGCTAAGAGATCTGTACGGAGCAAGTAATTGTGGCGGTAAGGGGCTCCTGGGTTTTCTAGCTTCTGTCCTAGCTGAAAAGAAAGCTGACCCGTGCCATTGTCTCACCTCTATCTTCTTTTGGGTGGGTACGTTAAATCGGACCGGTCTGAGCAATCGAGCACAGTGTAACTACCACTTGTCAGCTGGACCGTTATAATTTGTTCTTCCTTAGGCATTAGGTAAAATGTATTAACATAAACCTGAAATGCTGTTCCAGTACAAACACAGAAGAGAATCCAAGAGCTGGCCCAAGTGTTGCTGCAGAGGAAGTGAGGACTTTGCATCTCCTGGTCCTTTCTTCATTTATGCGAGCAATGGCTGCAGCAGGAAGCGAATACAACTGGTGGTCAGAGCACTGTTGTACCTGACCTGCAGCCTCGTTATAGCTACACTGCCGACAAAATGGTAGAAATCATTTTACCAGAGATGTGGATGGTTGAATTTTAAACAGGGCTTTGAATCAATCATTGTTACTGCTTTTATTTCTGTTTGTATTTTAGGCATAGTGGCGACACGAGAGGATAGGGGTTGTAGAAGTTCAGTATTGCCCTCAACACTGGCCCTCCATGTGCTGTGGGGATGGGCAATCAGATTATAACACTTAACAGGGTACCTATGCCTTCGTTTTTTAAAATGGAGAAAATTGAACATTCAGCAATGCTCCAGGCTGGACATTACTGTCCAAGTAAACTGACATACTTATGAATGAGGAATAACAGACTTGTCAGGGTTGAGACCTATTTCAGTAATGGTGAAAAAGGACCGAGGTTAAGATGTCAGAAGGGAGTCAAGGCACGGGGCTTGTTTTCTCCGAAACCCTGGGCAGCCATGAACACATGAAGGTAATTCTTCCTACTTCAGAATTTGCAATTAAGAGTCTGGGAGCACAGTCAGGAGTAGACTTGTAGCTCCATTTCTCCGTAAATAATGTGCACTCTCTGCAAAGAAGGCATCATCTGTGTTTGTAATACTGGAACCTGGGCTTAAAAACTAAAGCCTGTAGCAAAACGCCCATTTGCAGAACAGAGCTTTATGAGTTACCTCTTCTCTTTCCCGACAGCAGCGACTGCCTTTGCAGAGCAGCCTTCCACGTGTGCTATCCCTTTGCATCGCAAACACATCAAACACAAATGTGTTAGCTATTTTTTTTGCCACACTACCCAAGGAAATTTTCAGGAAGTTGTCCAGTCTCAAAAATTCTACTAATTATTGCATGTTCATTTAGAGTTTTAAAACTTAAAAACACGACTGTTTGGGCAACCTGTCAGTGGTGAGTAGATCTTTGATTGGCAAAGTGCATACCTCCTCTCAAAAATAGACCTAGAACCAAAAATATAAATGTTTTTCTTCCTTCACATGTGTTCCTTCCAGGGTTGCCCGTACTGACTGTATCAGAGCACACAGGAGCTAGCAGTACAAGCGTAAATTGTCATCTAAGTCTCTTTCTTTTGCCTAATGCTGGGAAAGGTTATGTCCTGAAAAAAACACGTTTAGCAGTTGATGACCTCTGTAAGACAGGACCGGGGCTGGAAGGATTGCAGACAAAATGTGCTCACAGCTAGAAGAAAAGTTGCACAGATTGAGGGCTAAACCTAAACGCTTCCTGTCCATGAGAGTCTTTATGTTGACCCCTCTGTTGGTTTTAAAGAATAATTTTGCAGCCAAATGCTCTGTTGATTTACGTTCCTGGAAAATCCACCCATTTAAAGAAGGTTGTACAATATAAACATCTCAGTTTATTCTTGGTTTTAAGGCTCTGAACTGCAGTAAGGTACATCACGCACCCTTTCTAGTCTGCACCTTGTTTTGTCTCACATGTCTTTGGTTACTGTAATGTCTATGTTCCTCAGCGTTTCTGATCTATCTGTCTTCACAGCAACCCTGTGCAATGTGGGGTATACTGCACAATTTTACACTTGAAATATTGAGATCCAGAGAAAATGAAGATGAGAAATGTCAAGGTGTTTTAACCCTGTACAGTCAGGTATGTTCCTAACAGAAACTTCAAGGGTTTCTAGCAGCTCAGCTATTCCGGCAGCTCAGCTGTTAGAAATGTCCACAAAAGGTGGGAGCCTGCGCGTGTGTGAAAATTCAGCCCAGAACTGAGGGGTCTGGGATTTGAAAATCATACCCAACACGATTTGGGAAAGGTCATGCCAGGTAGCAGCAACACAGAAAGGGATTGATCCATTTCTCTAAAATGTTGGTTTGTACATAACGCTTACAATATCTTTCTTTTTTTTTTTTTGTTTTCATTTAGGGTATGAGGTAAATGTATTCTGACACCTTAGGAAGTAATTTTTGCTTTGATTCCTTCCTGCTTAACTTTCAGTGTGAATTACTTGATGCATATTCTAATTCCACTGGATTACATGTAACTTTTCATTCATTTCATGGTATATCGCTTCTCTGAAAACAATAAAGCTGTCCAAGAGTAAAAGGGAGATGCTAGAAGGAGGGTTAAGTTTTTTAAATTATAAAGTAAATTGGCAGTGGTCGCACACTGAGACACATCCCAGACCCCATGTACTAATTGGATAGCACTTGAAAAAATGAGAAAAGTATGTGAAACTCCAAGTCTTCCAGTTTAAGTGCCTTCCTACTTTTATACTGATGTTAATGACCACAGGTTGGGTAGGTTTGGTTTTTATTTTTTTTTTCTTTTTTCCCCCACTGTGGTGAAAGTAAGATGCCCAAAGGGGGAAGCAGAATTAATTAAAGTTTCTGATGACTATTGGACCACTACTGACATTTGCCTTAGGATCAACAGGTAGGTTCTTAACTTTGTGAGGGAAAGCATTATTGAAGAAGGTTACATTCCTTGTGCAGATCAAGTTGTGCTTTTAAAAAATAAAAGAAGTCAGCTGGTGGTCTTGCTTTTAATTATCGAGGCTGTGAGAATTTGAATTACATATTTGCCTCATTTACTTAGAAGATATTCTTGTATTTATTAAATCATTTGAAGAACATCTGTAACACTTTGATAAGATTTTCCTTCTCATCACGGGAAGCAGGCTGCATTTCAATACCAGGAAGTACTAGTCTTCCAAAGTGTTTCCTAGTTCATTTATAGGAGAACTGTAATATGTAGAAATTAAATTCACCAGAATTAAGAAATGTTCCATTTCTTAAATATTGGGCATGGGTAGTAGTATAGCATGGGATTAAAGGACTCAGTCCCAACTGTAAATTATTATTTAGCCTTTCCTTCTATCACTACTAGATTACAAGCGACCTCTTTCTTATCACTTTTTGCCCAGGGTTTCCCTCACAAAAGGAAAAGCCTGTAGTGTCTTCTGCAGAAACAGTGCAGTTTAGGTGTCAAGGACAAAGTAGAGCGTTCTTAACACCACCTGTTAAATGACTTAAAAAAAAAAATACAGCTGCTATAGTGATGTTGTCTTTCTGTACTGTTAATGAGCCAAATAAAAATATTTCAAGACGAATAGAAACAGCCTATGTGCTTAAAATCAATCAAAAGTCATTTTTAAGCAACTTGAAATTTCATCTCACTGAAGCTTTAAGGCTTTTCAGTGTTGTGAGCACCTCTTTAGGTGTAGAGGGCAAAGGTCGAGTGTCTCCAACTCTTTTTACATGTGACTGAGTTTAAAAAATCGACGTTCACGGGAACCAGACAAAGTAGCGGAGTCCATAATATCAGACAGGCCAGAGTAAATATGCGTACAGTTCTGTTTACCGCAGGAACTCAAAAGTTAAGCTAGAATTTCTAATGAGGTTTTACATGAAGTTTGCTTTTTAAAATTCAGTATAACAGAGCAAATCTCACATTAAAAGATTGGATCATACATGACATGATATTCTGCTGGAAAAGGCATATGTGGCTTCATTTCAGCAGGAAATTGTGTGAGCATGTGCAAAATTGTATATTTGCATGCAAATATCAATATTGTCTCTGTGTGTACATAAAAACATAGTTTTCTGTAGTTGTATGTTCACAGGTATAAGTACCTGCACATACCTCTGGTCCTTCTCACTTCAAAAACCATATTAATTACATAAATAGTATTTCCTTATGTTTCAGAGATAATTTTAAGCAACTTTACAGAAAAGGACTAAGTACCTTAATTCCTCCTTAATTTTAGTAGTTTTTATTTCTCCTGAATTGTTACTAATACATATATATATATAATTGTGATTGTATTTTTTTTTTTATATGAACGTTTTATCTTGAAAAAACCCACCAAAACTAGCATGTTTACTGTAAAGGAGCTAATCAGTGTGATTTTTTTTTCCCAGCCCTTTGTTAAGCATTTTCAGATTAGTTGATTGATGTCGAATTGGTTCATCAGTTAAATACTATCAGTCCAGCAGTTGAAACCAAATCACTGAAAAAGGTCGTGTTAATGCTGTATCTCTGAAGGTTTCACAAGAAAGTCAGCAACTGTAGTCAGTTCAGAGAAGGAACAGGACCAGTGTGTTACTGCTAGACAAAAAGCACTGCTAGATAGTCCATCTCCGTAAAACACTGGAACTGAAGAGCTACTTGCATCTGTGGGTAATCCACAGGATACCAGGGAATGCTCCTACGCTCACTACTTTAATTCTCTGACTTTTAAAGCAGCAATGTCTGACCCACATTACTATTGTTGGGATACTTTTGTTCGCCCAACTCTTTTCTATATCTCATCCTCCTCCTGAAGAAGGTGTCGATTTTCATCTTCTGCTTTTGATGTATTTATTTGTGCTACTTCATTGTCCATAAGCACTACTTGTGAATCAAGAACCTGCTGTCCTAGGCATCATATAAACTGAAGTTTTCAAAAGCATTGCTTGCTCCAGATCTCTCAATTTCTGCTCAGTCTTTCTCAGTCACCTCTCTGGTTTTCTGTCTTGCCGTCAGAACACTGGGATATAACCTGATAATTCTCCTCTTTAGATTTCTTTTTTGCTCCTTTTTTTCTCACGTCTCTCTTCTAATCCATCAAATTCTTCTATCAAAAACAGTGTCATATCCCACAGTACTCTAAAAACATATCTCCTCTCATAAATCTTCAGAATAACTTTCCCTGTACTTCCATGTGCTACACAAGCTGCTCCTCACTTACAGCACTCTGACTCTTTTGCCCTCATTTTACCTCTATACCTCACTCTGTTTTGACTTTTCACTTACAGTATCTTCTTGGAACAGTCTACTGTGATCATACACCAAAATTTTACTTCTCCCTCTTAAAAGTAGCGTGTAAATTGCATGATTCCCTAAAGCGTGCTAGTGGGAACACTGTGGCTTTCCTTTTTGACTGTTAGCTGCAGCCTTTCGACTGCAAATTTATTCCAGGGTGGATTTCTTTTCCTTCCATTTTGGTTTAACAATCTAAATGCTATCAACTGTTAGGCAATTACAATACCGTGTAGCAATTCAATAACAATAGGTGAATGGAAAATACAATACTCACTTCTGGGGAACTCTGTGCTGCCGGTGTAACTTAAATCTCTGTTACCATCCAGCCACAATTTTCCATGGGCAGGAGGGACCCTGTGCATGTGGTACAACTACAAGAGGTTTCTGGGGCTCTAAATCCACAGCTGAAAACACAATACCGCTACCTTTGATTCATGTAGGTAGTTTTAGGTAACCTATCTGAGTCATATTAGAATATTACAGAATATGACTAGCATCAGTAACGTGCTTGTTTTCATCCTCTCAAAAAGAGTTTTGTTGTGGTTTTAAATACCTGCTGTTTGTACTATGACTACAACTAGCTCGACGTTTGGATACAGGACGGTCAAAGAAATATGGTACTTACTCAGACGAGTATCTAAGGCTTTATTTGTATGCAGTACTGACTGTCATCAGAAGCCCTATGCATTCTCACTGTACTTAAATCAGTTTGGTGTTTAGGCTGGTAGTGTTTCTCCTTAAATATGTATTATTTTAAGACTTGTAAATAATGGAGTTATTCCATTTTCCTGGCTTGCGTCATAGATGATTCTGTATAAAAGAAAAAAAAAAGTCTTATGCACTTATGAAAGAAGAGTGATGGGATGTTCAATCAACATGTCTGTTTTGGAAACAGACCTGGACCAATTCCTATTGCTGTTCTGATGCTGTTCAGGTTCTGTACCACACACAAAAAAAAACCCCCATTTAATTCTTTTTCTACACAAAGGTCTTGATGCTATAATATTAGTGATGTACTTTGCCTTGAGGTGCCAGCTACTTCTGGTTCCTCTGCTTTTTTGATAGATTTCATATCACAAAAGGAGTTTACTTGAAGCTCTGTTGACTTGCAAGGATTGCTGCTGAGAATAAAGGCTTTCCTAACCCCAGCATTCTCTTTACATTGTTCAAGGTAGATTGCTGTGGTGTTCGAGATGTCTTAACTGCCGTAGTCTTCTTCTCTCTACATTATTTTAATAGACTCTCTTTGCGTTGCGGCATCCTAGCATGTACAGTATATTAAAGCCCCAGAGGGAACTGCAAGCGGAAAACACCTTGTTCTTCTAAGAACTCCAAACTTTTTTTACTGGCTACAGAATAAATGCTGCCTGAATGAGTAATGATTAGAAAGCTTTTGGAACTGTATTACCATAGGTGACAGCTCTGAAGAGATAGGCAGGTATGTTTAAGAGGCAGGATAAGAGGCTATGACATTATGTCTGGAGGGTTAAGGACTCACAGTCAAAGCTTGAACTGCTATTACTGGATCAATACTTCTCAGTTCAACACTTATC